>CANTUT010001964.1:5000-46098 GCA_947687605.1 Reutealis trisperma
ATTAGCATATTCATATAAAAAAATAATTTCAGGAGAAAGTATGCACAACTATTGTAGTGTAGACATGAGTATGAAAAAAAAATCAATTAGACAAGAATGTTATATGGTTGGACAAAACCACTCCAAAAATTCAATACAACAATAGTACTAAATAAAAATAACACAAAATATAGGAAGTTTTTAATTTGAGATTATATCATTCTAGTAATGAAGATCAATTCTTGTGGCTCCACTTGTGTGTCATCTTCAACATGTGGCTCACTATTTAAATCTATCAATATATGATTTGATGAAGATATATGTCAACCATTGGAGAATTTGGACTGAAATTAAGATCGAAGACTAAACTTGTTGCATCAAAATTGAGATCCACTAATTGGATTTGTGCTTCTTTTTCATTATCAACTCCAACACTCACATTTAAATCTATTTCTAAAGGCATTTTGGAGTAGTATAGTTTATTGAATTTGATGAGTTATGTTTAACATTCTAACAATTTTATTTATAAAACAATTGTTTTGGTGGGAATTAAAAAATTTGGAACTTTATTTGAGTGGGAAAGATTAAACTCAAAAATTTTGAATTAAATTTTTTTCTTAATGACGGTAAACAAAGCTAGATACTCCTTTTTAACCAATTACAATAATGTTTATGGATTGCAATTCATTACCACTTTCAACCAATCATATTGATATTTTGGGTGAGAGTATATACGTTACAGATGAAAATTTAGTGGGATTTGAATGGAATACAAAGACTACCAAAAGATTACTTCTAACCAATCACGTTAGTGCTTGTGGATTAAACTTCATTATTTTTAACCAATGAGATTAATGCTTTTGGATCAACAAATTTTTAGTCTTTCAAAACCAAGGGTACTTTAGTCTCTCAACTCATTTTTCTCCTAAATTTAAGACTAATTAATTGTTTCTTAATCCAAGTGAAACTTCCTAAAACGTCAGATAAAAAGGAACAGAGAGAGTAGTTAATAATATGATTCCAACAAAGATTCGTATCATAGGTGCTCCTATGAATAGTTTTTTATTTTCTCCATAATCAAGGTAACGTAATTCTTGAAACTCTCTAAATATTTTATTTCTCTAAAATTATATGTTTATTAACTTAAGTATTGGGGTCCTATAACCTTTGTCTCATTTGTCTTACAGGTATCGAAAATCATCTATTCATGTGTTGGGATCATAATTCATCTTGAACATATCAATATTAATTAACTAGTAAATGTATTTTTTGATATTAGGGTTATGTAATGGGGGAATCCATGAATTGATTTACTAAAAGATTTCAATTCCAAAAATTTTGGGTAAAGGGCCAAATCACCGTCGAGTTTTTTTAAAAGTCTCAAATAAACTTTCATGATACTTTTTAACCAATATAAACACTTATATTTTGAGCACTTTTTTCGTCCATTTGAAACGTGTGATAAAGATATGTAATGAAAATTGAGTGTGGTTATTTGAATATAATTTTTTAATGAAGAAATAATAAACAAAAAAGATAATAATAAAAATCTCAAAATGCCCAGCAAAATTAAGAACAAATAGTAAACAAAACTCGCAGAATATCTTGGCTAACTTAGCTGCAGTGACAGTGGTGACTGGACCATGTAAGAACAATAACACAAATTAGCAAATCAATGAATTCAACATAGAAACTAGATTTAACACAGAAAAATAAAAATAAAAAATCGAAATACCAAGCCAATCAAAGAATGGCAAACCTAGTAATGGCCACTAATGCAAACCTAGACCAAGCAACTAAGAACAAGATAAAGAAAGAAAGAACAATGGAAAATGGAAGGATGAAAAACATAGATCAATGAATGTAAATTTAGACTTTGAAGAAAATGAGAAAGAAAAAATCGAAAAAAAAAAACTCGAAAGGAAGCTAGTTAAACTACAAATTTTTAAATAATTACATAATTTTTATTAACAAATTTTTTAAATAATTACATAGTTTAATTCTTTTCTTTCTTTTATTTATGTTAATATAATTTATTGATCAAAATTTATGTGTTTGTCAAGTTTTTATATTATGGACGTAAGTTCACCTTGTATCATGGACTTGGGTCCAAAATGCATTGTTTCATTAAAACTTTACGTTGCCTTCTTTTTTTTTTAATTAAAATTTAAAATTTCAAAAATTATAAACCATTTCTTCTCCACTGTTCATTGTCTTCACACTTCATATCCATTTCCCTCAAACCTTCATCTTTCTGATTCTCCAAAATCTTCCAACCGCTCAATTTCAGAAACTGTCCACTACTACACTACATAAACTACTTCCTATTCACTTCATCATCTTCTACAAAGAAACTCAATAATCATTAATATTACTAGTGTTCTATTTCATTGTAAGTAAGTTTTTTACAATTATTATTTTTTTTTATTTTTTGTGATTTTTGTGCTAAATCTTAGATTTTCATCATTTTAGAGTAATAATTTTATCAAAATATAGAAAATTATTATTTTTATTTCATGTTCAATGTCACAATGATTAAATTTTAGGGCTATGGTTTCAAAAAATCTATTTCTTTTGAAATCCTTCAAAGTCAACTAAGTTTTCAATTAAACGAAATAAATTTAATCCCTCTATCAACAACCTAAATAGAAAATATGTTAATAAACCTAGGGTTTACATATAATGCATCTACGCTTCATAACTAATGAACCCATATTTTATATAGTTAAACATATTCATGAATTCATTATTTTCTTTAAATTTATTCTATACTTTAAAAAAAAAAGTGAGGAATCTATGCAATATGTAGTCAATGAATCAGGAGTAAGTGTCATCAGTCAAGATTTAGCTTTGTCCTTCAAGGTGTAAGGAAAGCATCTCATCTGCAATTGATCTTTAGTTAGACCTTGTAGAGGAAAAGTCTGTATGGTGGAGTAGAAATCCCTAATGAAATTGAGGGGGTCTTCATTTGGCACTGCATAAAAGGATGAGAGCATGCTATAATGTATGTTTTTCAGCTTATAATTCTGGGCAGCGCATCGAGTCTAATGCATGATGTTGCGGTGCCTATGATTGGCCTAGCATAATCCTTCATGGCTCTCCTTTCCTATGCCATGATGTATGGTTGTTCTTCTTAGTCTTTTGTCCTTGGATTTTTGGGATCTATTGGATCAACTTGGTCCTTGTTTGGCTCTAGTCTTCTTTTTTCTCCACCTAACCTATGCACGTTATCAACAAAAGGGACAATCTCTCCTTCTTGAGATCTTCTCCTTTGCATAAAAATCTCGAAAAATAAATATAAATAAAAACTAAAAACAAATATATTCATAATGAAACAAACAAATTTGCCTTGCAATTCTCTGGCAATGGCGCCAAAAACTTGTTCGCCTCAAAATAAACTGTCTAAAAGCGACCCGCAAGTATATGGGGCAATTGTAGTATATCGAAAGCAGCCAAAGTTGTATCTCTCAAGGAATTGCAAATGAAAACATTTGTCTCAATTTAAAGCAAATTAAATGAAAAGAATTTGAATGATTTGAAAAGAAATAATTGCAAAATAGGACATTAAAAGAAAATGTAGATTAAAATGCAATAGGTTTTAAAACAATGAATGAATGATGCCTAGAGTTTATATTCAGTTTATCAATCCTATGTGTTCATGAATATAGCCAATTAATTATTCTAAAGCCTTAGTTTCTAACAATTCAAAGAATAAAAATCAATATATTAGCAATCGCATTCATAGAAATCATTCTATCAAATCATATATCAAAAACTAAAGCATAATCTTAAAACTTATATTTCTAGTTCATTTTAAGATCCTAAAGGAATGAATTTTGGAATTGAACTTCAACTCTCGTTCCTTCATTCAAAACCTAAGTCAAACAATTAATCAATTCAATTAGGAATAATAAAAATAATTAAAAGGGATTATATTCAATTCCATATCATGAACACATCATACAAACCCTAGCCAAGACTGAAATTAGTTCATTGGAAACATAATGATAATCTCCAAATTATTAAAATCAAAAGAATTCATTGAATTAAAATCTTCAATTCAATAATCAAAAGATGAAAATAAATAAGAAATTAATCTTATAAACCAATTCAATGTTCTAACCCAATCTCTTGGCATCTTCACAAAAAATTCTCAAAATCACTAAAAACAATTTCCTCTAAGTGTTGAAATTTGAAAACTAAAATTAAGAAAATAGAAAATTGGAAGAGAAGATGCTATCCCAAAAATTCCCCTAAAAATTCAGATTAAAATCAAGATATTTCTCTTCCTCCAGACATCCCTATTTATAACAATAAAACTTCTTATTTAGTTTCTACTTTCCTAAAATAATTTAGGATTGAAAATCCTTGAAAATCTCAGAAAATCTTCATTATCTACTCAAAGGTCATGCAGCGGATGCTGGAATTAGCAGCTAGGCACTGGAACAAGTAGGCAGTATAGGGCTTCCTGCTACGTGGCGCTGGAGGACTTCGGCGGACACTACTGGAATAGGCAAGCAGCAAGCTAGGCACTGGCGAGGCACTGGAGGGTAGTGCAGGGCACTGCTAGGTGCTGGCAAGCATTAGCAAGCGCTTTTGGATGCTGCTAAGCACTACTAGGCACTGGCAAGCGCTGGTAAGGCACTGCTGGGCACTTATAGGCACTAGCGGGCGCTGCTGGACGTTGGCAGCTGCTGGTGAGCGCTACTGGGCATTGGGAGCGCTGGCAAGCACCACTGGGCAAGCAGCTGGGCGTCGCTAGGCTTGCTTCCACGTGATGGTATGCTGTCCAACGTTTGACGTTTTGTCATGCAACTGAAAACAACTTAACAAACACACTAAAAGCATCATAAAATCATAAAAATAAACTATAAATTAACAATTAAAAGAACCAAAAATAAGATAAAACTATGATAAAACATAAAGAAGCGATTCCTAGAGAGCATAAATAAGAAATAGGTTCATAGGCATTTGATAGAGATTAAGGAGCTGTGATTACAAGACCTTCCCAAGATCCTTTGCAAGGAATTGGAAGTCCAACTACAAAGGCGAGGACAAAGAGAATGAAAGAAGTATTACAAGGTTTGATTATGGAAATGCAAGATAAAGAATCAACTTTAGAAGGCTTTCGTACTATCCAAAAGAGTCCAAAAGCTTCCCAAAGGTTGATCACTTACTCTTAGCTATAAGATGGCGGTGAGGTGAAAGAGACCACTGAGGCCAGAAGGTGTCACAGGCGTGACACTCATCGAGGTTGGGATGGACCAGCATGCAGACCTATCATGTGGGCATAATAGAGGGCTGGCATCCTGCTTTTGTCGTGGGGGCAATGAGCCTCCAGCTGCTGATTTGGAGTTTTTTTTATGTTTTAAATGCACTCTTTGCAATTGTGGACGTTGAACTTAATGTATTAGTAGATCCACATCAGAGTTATTTTATTTGGCTTGATTTTATGAGTTAGTTTCTCAATTAGGATTCCATTTTTTTTAATAAGGATTCTTGTTTCCTTATAGAATCAAATTTCTTAACTCTCATCTAATTCTAGGGTTAGAGTTAGAATGTTAGCCTCCATATATATTAGACTTTCATCATATTTTCAAATCAGTTATGAATAATAATCATCTTTGAATTTTCTTCAAGTGAGAGATTCTTCCAAGTTCTTGTTTAGAACTTAAATATGAGCTTATCAAGGTAACTTGTGGCGCTTACCCCTTATAGCTTTGGTTCTCTTCAATAAGTATGAATTGGGTCAAGCTTTTCTTTATTCTTGTTTGTTCAATCATTGGGTTTGATTCAATGTAATATGTTCCTAGCTCCCTATAGCTAGCAGGTTGCATCATTTGGTGTTAGAGCTTTGGCTCTTCAAATCAAGAATATGTATCCCTCGAATTCTTGTTCCTGAAATTTTCAATTATATATATATAAAAAAACAGAAGTCGAATCTAAATTCTTATTGTTCATATGTTCTTATTGTTCTTCATTACATTCGAATATATTGAAAAAAAAAGAGAGGAAATTCTGTACCCAATAGTTTCTTCTTTTGTGATCTTATTATTTTTTTTTTGGGTACGTTAAATTTTTTTTTTCTAGACCTGCTCCTTTAATTCTTTGGTCACATCTTGTTCTTTCATTAAAATTTTAGACCTTAAACTTTCTTGTCGCTTATTATCTTGATAAGAGCATTGATAGAGTTCTTTATAAGAGCTCGTGAAAGAATTTTTAAAAAAGGCAAAAGGCTTGAGTGGAGTTCAATTTAGAGAAAAGCCAAAGATAGGCTGTTGAAAAGGGTAAGCTGCCAAAGATAGGCTTGGTAAAAATGACATACAATTTTTGGAAAGAGGTTGGTCACAATGTGAAGAGGCATGGGAAAGAGATACAAGCTCAATTTGCTGCAAAGGTATAAATTCACATTTAAGCTTATTGATTGCAGTATGATTTTAATGGATTGGTACTAATATGAATGTGATTGTTTTAACTGTAACACAGAACAATAAAAAGGGAAAAACAAATGCAAATAACACCAATGTCCAAGAATAGACAATAAGAGTCGGTGAACTAGCAAATGAGGGAGCACCTGTCCATGTCAGTAGTACCTCAGTTGTTTCTACTCTAGATACAAGGATAACTACAAATTTCTTTACATTTGTTTTAATGCTAATTGATTATAATTGATGCATTAGTGGATGCCTTTACATACAAGCTAATACTTATGCCATTTAATTGGGAGCCAATATTGGAGAGAAGTTAAGGAAGTCTAAAACACTTTCAGCATATGCAAACATTGTTTAGTGAACCTAGTGATTTTCATGCTGAAAGTCAAGAGTCCACTTACTCTAAACAAAGTCAACAGGGAAGATCTGGCAAAGCATTTTACAGATTCCCAAAAGGTAAAACATTTGATTTAAGAAAGGCAAATTGACACAGAAGAATCACCAATTAGGAGTTATATGCTCACATTTGGAGATGTTCTTTTATATATATATACATATATATATATCAAGAACATCTATGATTTTTTTTATTTAGGATTATCCTAGTATATTTTAGGGCAAATTTTATAGTTTAGTGATAAATCTTTTGTGATTACTATTGAAACCAATTTACATAATAGTAATTGGTTTCCATAATGTAATCAAAACATTGTCATTTTGCAATGAATTTACTACTTGTAAAAAATTTTATTTACAATTGTTATCTAGCTTATTCATAATGCATGAGATGTGTAAATTGCTATTATATTTGCAATAGCAGGTGGGAGAAATTGCAATTCATTAATGGAAATATTTTAGGTAGATTTAAAGGAATAGCACATCTGCTATTTTGGCCAATGTAAGCCCCAACAAAAAAATTTTCTCCCTAAATCAACAGACCATATAATTATACATTAAACCTCCTACTATTAAGCTTCATTCCCTCCTTAAAAACTACCAAAACTACTAAATACACTAGAGCCTTTTGCTCACAATAATAACTTCAACATAATAGCAACAACCATTAAAACAAAAAACCACTTAAAAGTTCCCTTGCAATTATGGACTCCACCACCAGCTTTTGGCAAACTCACATCAGCTTCATCAAACTGGTTAAAATCCTCTAGAGCATTGTACATTTCTTTTCTCTCCATCTTGTCAAGTTTCTTCAATAGTCCATGTATGACCCAATTAGCTTGTGGAGAGAACTTTAGATTTACCCAAGCAAAGAACTTGCATTTCCCAGCTGACTGAATCAATCAATGTAAATCACAAGTAAATTACAACCTGATTACACTTTTATTCTATTTTTTTTAAAGTCAAGTAACTATGAAACTTACTTACCCCATACTTCCAGCATCCAACAAATCTACGCCCAAGATTATCATCAGACCACAAAGTCCTCATCATTACTAGCTCCCCCGCATAAGCATATTGGTAACTCAAAATCTTGATTCCAGTGAGACATTATGAGGGATAGAAAGATGAATTGGTAATTGATTATAACAGAAAGAAAAGAGAAGAAAGTTTGGGATTTACAGAGAAGAGGAAGAGAGGGCTTGAAATAGGGATGCCTGCGCATGATTGGAGAGGTGTGGGTTTCAAAGGAGAATTGACTTTATACCTAGGGAATATAATTTAATGTTAAAAAAATTGACTTAGCATGCCATGTGTACATTCCGGCAAGCTAAAGGCCGGTAAAGTGGGTAAAGGATTACTGTTGCGATAAAATCAAAGCTTGGATATTTTATTACTATAAATCGAAGTATAGAGACAATGATGACAGGAGCATTAATTCAGAGACAATGAGTGTAATTCACCCTAAAATCCATTCAACCGGTAATTAGCCTTCAATTAGAAAATAAACAAATAAAAAAAAAACTTGTTTGTTGTTTTGTTTGTTGCTACTTAGGTCACTTTTGGGAATATTAATAGAGCACAAACTAGTTAAACCAAATATGAACTCTTGTTAGTTTTATACATAAAAATATATTATTACTTTTAAAACAAATTATATTGTAAAATTAATTTTAATAACCACCTTCCAACATGAATTAACAATAAAATTTAAATACATTATAAAATAAATTTAAGTTTTTTAACACTAAAAATTAAATTTCTCTCATTTTTATTTACACAAATAAATTTATTACTTTTAAAATTCTTATTACCTATTTATTCAATTATAATTTTAAATTCTAAAATCATTTTTTATATTATTTGTTAAAGAAAATTGTAGTATTCAAATTTATTCATATTATTCTATTAAATTGCTTATAAAGTTTATATTTCCTTATATTATATGATATTAATTTAATTATTTTCGGGTTAAATTTCGGTTGGATTCCAGTTGAATTTATGATCTGTAACCTTTTGCCTCTACTTATTTGAGGGTCAGGCCAGGTATGAAAATATTGAATGTGAAAGTGGAGATGAGAGAGGCTTGCATGTGAAATTGACAAATAAACAATGGCAGAAAACCCTTTACTTTTTGACTTATGTTTGACTTGCAAATATAATAAATAAGAAATAAAATAACTATTCTAAAAAAATAGAATAAGTTAAGAATTGAATAATCATTTTAATTTTATAATTTACTTTATTATATAAAATAACTTTTCTATTCTACATCTTTGGAAAAATGTATTACATTATTAATATTAAAATTAAATATAATATTTTTAAAAAAAAATTTAAATGCTTAATAAATAAAATTCTTATTTGACTTAAAATTTTTAAAAAAAATCTTTTAAATTAATTACCTAAATTAATTTCTTATTTTATTTTACTCTATATATGTTCATACTGGGTGGCAAAAAGTCCAACTTAAACTAAGAGCTTGGACTTGCTAATTTTTTTTAAGAATAAAAATGGAAATACTCTATTCCATAGTTTAAAAAGTATAAATTTTTTAATTTTTTGTGAAATATATATTTTATAAAAATTATAAAATTATTAATCCATGAAATTAGTATTATTTGTTTAAAATTTGAATCAAAATACGGAATAACTAATTTTTACATGATAGCCCTTTTATTCCTAGTCAATTCCATGAACCAAATATGACATTTAAGTAATAGAGGCCATTAATGTGATGTATCTTAAGATAAAGAATTATTGCCATTACAAATCTTTTATTTTTCAAGTGATAGAAGCCATTAATGTGATGTTTCTTGAGATAAAGAAGTATTGCCCATTATCGTAATATACTACTAATATGTTTTTGACTAGCTGGTTTTTCGTGCTTATTCTTATTCCTATTTTCTGCAAGAAAGAATCAATAAAGTTGCAGCATTCTGACTAAAGAATCATCAGCAATTCAGAGGAAGCAGAGAAATTTAATCTTGAGACTGAAGAACAGTGAAGGGCAGTGGCTAGTGCACGAAAAAGATATAAGAGAGGAGATAACAAAATTCTTCTCTCATTTGTATGTATCAGAAAACTCATGAGGGTATGATTGGGTTATTCAGAAAATAAAAAATGCGGTACCATCAGAATTAAATGAAGCTCTTTGTGCTCCAATTCAGTATGAAGAAGTAAAAGCAGCAGTCTTCTCATTAGGAGCTTCAAAGGCACCAGGACCGGATGGCTTCAACGGGAATTTCTTTCAAAATAGATGCTCTATGATAGCACAGGAGGTTACAGATGCAGTTCAAAACTTCTATCACAATGGAGAATTGCCAGAAAATATCAATAAAACCTTCATTGCTCTAATTCTAAAGTTGAAGCTCCTAATCAGGTATCCCAATTCCGACCAATAAGTTTGTGTAATTTTATATACAAAATAATTTCCAAAATTATTTTTCTAAGGCTCAAACCTTGGATGGACAAGCTCATTGATGAAAGTCAAGCTGCATTCATTCCTCATAGAAGCATACAAGATAATATATTAATTGTTCATGAAATCCTTCATTATTTTAAAAATTTCAATGCTAAGAAGAATTTCAGCTTTGCAATCAAACTTGATATAATTGAAGCCTATGACAGAGTTGAATGGGGCTTTTTGACTGTCCTAAGGAAAATGGGGTTTGCAGAATATTTTGTTAATATCATACAACAATGCATAACATCTGTGTCCTATGTTGTTCTTATCAATGGCCACCCATCACATTATTTCAAGCCTACTAGGGGTCTAAGATAAGGAGAGCCTCTGTCTCCATCTTTATTTTTATTTGTATCTAATGCTTTGTCTCTGTTAGTTTTCCAGCAATTTAGAACATCAAAATGGACATCAAATATATTTTTTAAATTAGAGCAAATTGCTACTTATACAAGAGAAACATCTTTATATTTTCCTCCTCAAAATCTATCTTTTTTTCCCCCTTTTCATTTAAACTTATTAGAGGGAAATATAAAGCAAAATACAATCATTGCATAAATACTCTTATCTAATCTATCACATATTAAACAGTAATTTAATCATTAACATACTCAAATACAAAGATACATAATTAATACATATATAGCACATCAAAATACATCTAGCTTTAAAGTATATCAGAAAAATCTCAATTCTGACACTCCTCCTTGAGATTTTTCTTGGAGACTCCTAGCTTTTCTCTTAAAGCAACAAACTTAGACAGTGGGAGAGCCTTGGTCATATGTCTGCAATCTGGTCCTCTGACCTGCAATGAATTAACTTTACTTCACCATCTTTTACAGCTTCTCTAATGGCATGAAACTTCACATTCATATGCTTAGTTTTCCCATGCTGAACAGGGTTATTGGCAATGGCTATTGCTGATTTGTTATCGCACCAAATGACAGTAGCTTCTTGCTGCTGCACACCCAAATCTACCAATAATTTTCTCAACCATTTAGCTTGATTTGCAGCAGTTGCTGCTGCAACATAAAAATTGAGAATTTGTGAGAGATTAAATGGCTTCAGGGAGCTTCAATACTCCTGCTGTTCCTCAGTTTTCTGGGGAAAATTATCAGATATGGATTGTCAAGATGAAGTCTTATTTGAAGTCTATATGATTATGGGAGATTGTAGAGCATGATAGAGAGGTTCTACCACTTAGAGCTAATCCAACTTTAGCTCAGATTAAGCAGCATGAGGAGGAGAAAATGAAGAGAGATAAGGCTGTAACATGCATTCATTCAGCCTTGTCAGATCCTGTTTTCACAAGGATCATGCATCTTGAAATTGCAAAATCAGAGTGTTGAGGACTGACAATGGAAAGGAGTATACCTCCAATAAATTTAATGATTTCTGTGAAGAAGTTGGCATTGCTCATCAGCTGACTGTTAGCTACACACCACAGCAAAATGGTGTAGCTGAGAGAAAACATAGATCAATTATGGAGATGGCTAGAAGCATGATGTCAAAGAAGAATTTGCCAAAGAATTTTTTGGGCAGAGGCTGTCTACACTGCTGTATATATCTTGAATAGACTCCCCACAAAGTCTGTTCAAGATAAGACTCCAATTGAAGCTTGGTCAGGCCACAAGCCATCTGCAAAGCACCTGAGAGTCTTTGGATCAGTGTGCTATTATCACGTTCCAGATGTGAAGAGGTCAAAGCTCGATGATAAGGCAATAATGGGTATTTTTTTGGGGTATGCTGCTGTATCAAAAGGCTATAGAATTTATGACTTGAAGTCGAAAAAGGTTGTTGTTAGCAGAGATGTGAAGGTGGATGAAGATGCTTATTGGGATTGGGAAAAGAATGAATTACAGAAGAAGGAATTGGCTATGATCAACAAAAACAAGACTTGGGAACTCACTTCTAAGCCTGAGAATAAGCAAGTTATTGGGGTAAAGTGGGTTTATAGAACTAAATTGAAACCAAATGGTTCAATTCACAAGCACAAAGCTAGACTTGTTGTTAAGGGATATGCACAACAAGCAGGGATCGATTATGGTGATACTTTTGCACCAGTTGCTAGGCATGACACAATCAGGCTGCTGGTTGCTTTAGCTACTCAATTGGGGTGGAAAATATTTCATTTAGATGTGAAATCTGCATTTTTAAATGGCATCTTGGAAGAAAAGATCTTTGTGGAGCAGCCCATTGGGTTTGTAGTTGCAGGGCAGGAAGATAAAGTCTACAAGCTTCATAAAGCTCTCTACGGTTTGAAGCAGGCTCCAAGAGCTTGGTATGGTAGAATTGATGCTCATTTCCTCCTTCATGGTTTCAGGAGGAGTGAAAATGAGCCAGCTTTATATGTGAAGAATTTTGTAGATGGGAAAAAACTTATTGTTTCATTGTATGTTGATGATCTACTTGCGGTAGGAAATGATCTAAAAGCAGTGGAGCTGTTCAAGCAAGAAATGAAAAAAGAATTTGAAATGACTGATCTTGGGCTAATGAAATACTTTTTAGGAATGGAAGTGCATCAACTCTGGAATTTTTCTTTCTCAAGAAAAATATGCAAGAGATATGCTCAAGAAATTTAGAATGGAGAACTCAAAGCCTGTGACTACTCCACTTATGGTGAATGAAAAATTATCTAGAGATGATGGTGAAAGTAAAGTGGATGTTACTGTTTTTAGAAGTTTGGTAGGTAGCTTGTTGTATTTGACTGCTACTAGGCCTGATCTCATGTTTTCAGCAAGCCTCCTTTCCAGATTCATGCATTCACCAAGTCAAGCTCATTTTGGTGTGGGAAAGAGAGCACTCAGGTATTTGAAGGGAACTACAGATTTTGGCTTATGGTATGATAAAAATGTTGAATTGAAGTTAGTTGGATTTGTGGATAGTGACTGGGCAGGAAGTGTAGATGATTCAAAGAGTGCATCAGGTTATGTAGATGATTCAAAGAGTACATCAGGTTATGTGTTTTCATTTGGTAGTGGTGTGTTTTCATGGAACTCCAAGAAACAAGATGTGGTGGCACAATCTTCAGCTGAAGCTGAGTATGTTGCAGCAGCAACTGCTGCAAATCAAGCTAAATGGTTGAGAAAATTATTGGTAGATTTGGGTGTGCAGCAGCAAGAAGCTACTGTCATTTGGTGCGATAACAAATCTACCAATAATTTTCTCAACAGTCTCAATTAATTGAGGATGCTTTGGAACATGGTTCTTTGAAGGGGTTTAAAACAAATAGGAGAAGCCCTATTATATCTCACATGCTATTTGCAGATGATACTATCCTTTTTGTACTGCAAAAGTTGAGGAAGCTGCTCAGTTCCACAGGATTCTTTTGGAGTATGAATTGGTATCAGGTCAAAAAATTAACAAATCCAAGAGCTTGATTTGTTTAGTAAAAATACTCCAAAAGAACTTAGAAATGAAATAACAGGATCCTTGGGTATGCCACAGATGGATGTGAATGAGAGATATCTAGGCCTTCCAGCTCAGTGGGGACGTTCCAAGACAGAAGCATTGTCTTTTTTTAATTAAAAAATTAAGGAAAAAAGCTCAACCATGGCAATTTAAATTGCTCTCTCATGCTGGTAGAGAAATCATGATAAAAGCTATATTGCAGGCAATCCCAACATATATTATGTCATTTTATAAACTTCCAAGGGGTATTTGCCAAAAAATCAATAGTATTATATCAAGATTTTGGCGGGTATCAGACCAAGGAAAAAATGGGTTATCACTGGTTAGCTGGTCTAATATGGCAAAATCTAAATATGAAGGCGGACTTGGTTTTAGAGAATTTGAAAGCTTTAATGTAGCTCTCCTTGCAAAACAGGCTTGGTGGATCATAACCAGACCAAACTCACTATGGGCAAGACTCCTAAAAGCAATATATTTTCCTACCTCCGATTTTTGGAAGGCAGAAAACGATTGTAGAGCATCATGGAGTTGACAAAGCTTGATGGAAGCAAGGAACCTATTAGCTACTGGTGCTAGGAAGAACATACAAGGAGGTGTAGACACAAGAATCTGGAATGATCCTTGGATTCCAGAGTTGCCTTGTTTCAAAATTCAATCACAGAGGCCCCATTCCTTCTTTCCTTGTTATGTGTCTGACTTGATGAAAAATAATCAGGAATGGGACATGAGCCTGGTGAGGCAATATTTCTCAAATGAAGAAGTTGAATCAATCTCAAAAATATCAGTAGGTCCAGCAGGAACTCATGATGAATGGGTGTGGAACTGGTGAAGAAATGGAGCATTCAGTGTTAAATCAGCATAAAAATGGCAGATTAGAAGAAGTGGCAGGATGTCAGCATTAGATAATCACAATTCATACTCCACTTATCCTCCTTTGTGGAAATCAATTTGGAATTCAAATTTGCCTCTAAAACTAGCTACTTTCATATGGACTTGCAACCAAAATTCAGCTTTTCAAAATAAAGCTAGTTGACAATCCCATCTGTGATTTATGTCACCAACATGAGGAATCAGTTGAACATATTTTATTCTTTTGCAACCATGCAAGAGCTACCTGGTTTGGCTCTAGATGGAGTTTTTCTCCAAATCCTAATTCACTTACTTCCTTTTCAGTTTGGTGGTAGACAATAGTCCCACAGCTTGACAGCAATGGAGATACCTCAGCAATAAAAAAGCTTGCTTGCACCTGCTGGGCAATATGGAAGCAGAGAAACCATCAAGTGATCCAGAAGCAAGAAATTGATCCAAGGAAAACTATCCAGATGGCAAACATAGCAGCAATTTTCAGAAATAGTTGTGGTAGATTGGTTGATGGCATAGCAACAAAAAAGAAGACCACATCAGCTCTTACAGCAGAGGTAGAAGCTATGGTCTTGGCATTTAATTATGCAAAAGCAGCTGGCTACCAAAGAATTATTCTTGAGACTGACTGCAAAGAGCTTTCTGATGCTTATTTTGTTCCAATTGAAACTAGTCCATGGGAGTTAAAAGCGCTGATGTTATTAATTAATGAGTTAAAAGGATGTTTTGTTTCCTGTAATTTTTGTTGGGTTAGAAGAGATGTTAACAGAGCTGTAGATTGGATAGCAAAAACATTGCAAAAAGATTGTCTGCTCCCAGGTTGGTCTGTGAATCCACCTCCAAGGTTGGACTATTTATTGTACTCTGATTTTTCTGGTTTATGAATTTGAGAAGTTTATCTGGCACAAAAAAAAAAAAAAAAAAGAAGAAGAAGAAGAAGAATCATGTGGATTACATGATTTGGTGAAAGTGCAGAGCTTGTGTAGGAAGACAGGGAAGAACCACATACAATGATATGGTAAACTTTCAAAGAAATGAAACAATGTAAAAAAAAAAAAAATAAACAAAAAGGGAAAGTCTGTGCAAACTGTAAAATGTTAAAGAAAGTCAAGAATGGGAGAAGAGATGACTTTCTTATGATCAAACTTCACTAAAAATATACCAAAGAAGATAACATAAATTTATGCAAAATCGGTGCTTCATAGTACCCTATTTATCAAAGGCATACTCTTTAGTGTTGGAGTGATCATCACTTTTGTTTATATGTTAAAGTAGATAAGTTAATGTAGTGTTCACAGTATTTTATTAATGTAATCCATATAAGAAAAGTGCAATCTAGTTTAGGTAAAAAGCATAGGCTGTCCTCGTTTTAAGGAAACAAACAAGCATGATATTTGCTAAAAGTTGTTGACTAAATGTTGTATTCTCTCCCTATGAAAGGGAGATTGGTAGAGCAATGTAGTGTATGGAAAAGGAAGAAGAAAATGAAAAATAAAAGAAAAAAAAGAGTTAAAGATTTCATATTTCAGTTCTTTATATTCCTTGTTTTTGCTAAAATGTTTTAGGTTTGCTGTTGTTTTTTATTTTTCTTTCCCATTTTTCCAACATTTAGCAAGTAGGAGAGAAGGAGAATTCCTAATTTCCTAACAACAATTTAACAAATATATTGTTATATGAAAAAATATTGAGCTAAACTTTGCTTTAAGAATCTGCAATAGATACCTATGGCTAAATCTACAATAGATACATATGTATTTAAAGTCATTGCTTCAATAATCTGCAATAATGTTTGGTAGTTAAGTTCAATAATCTTTGCTTCAATAATCTGCAATAGATACCTAATTTACCATTCTTTGGTAGGTTTACTAATACCTATGGTTAAATGTTGCTGCTTTTAGCTTCAGTTTCAAAACTTATAATACCGGCCTCTAGTGCCAATCCTGTTATTTCAAGTGCATAAATACCATGTTTTACTTCATTGCAAGTGATGCTTATCTTACTATAAACCAGATTTCTTGCTTTACTCTTATATGTTTCTTCCATGGAACTCTGAGATCCCCCATTGCAACCTCAGTATATGAAATGTTTTCTGCTAATTTCAGCATTGAATCCATTTTTCTTGCATCTCCATCATGCGTAAATGATACAGAAGAACCTTCAGAGTGGCCAGACAATTTATCACTGTTATCAAATGATCTCTTGTCAAAACTCTTGCCTTATTACAAGTACTCAACATTTCTGCAGCTGTTTGGTTATCTCCCAAAACAGAAATTTCACTTCCACCATTTTACATTTAGAATGAAAACCAGGTGAAACATCAGGATCATCATTTAATTTCTTTATCTTTTCTTTTGAACTTCTGTGCACTGACACATCCTTTGCTTCTTGTTGGCCTAATGCAGATTCTTTCCACCATTTCAAGTACCGAGTTATAACACTTGATTCAAAGAGTGGTAATGGGATATACAATTTTAAACCACTGATTGGGTTAGAGTAATTAGTCCAAGCAATTTCTGGTGTCACACAATTTTTATGTATTCGACAAGGAATATGTTGATCAATCCCAAATTGCATTGCTACTTGATGTGGTGAGTAATTCTCTACACATTCGCACCTACAATTTTGGAGACCCTCAAACAACATGCCAAATTATTACAAATCTCTATCTAAACCCCCCCAAATCAGTAGATATATGCCAATTATGCACAAGTTTTGCATATGGATGCCAAAGAAAACTTTCTCCAGCTGAAGCGAAAGCTGAACCTACATTGTCAACTCTTTGTTCCCCTTGAAGTACTAATTCATTATCAACATCCTCGCCAGTACCAAATTTGGCATCTATAATTATCGCATTCAATTTACGCAAATCTTTATAAATGCTTCGAGAACTGCTTGTGCATTGGCAAATAGAGTACATCTAGCTGCATGAATTGCTATAGGTAAAATCTGTTTCCTGCATGTCTCAGAAGAATTTTGGAAAACAAATAATGACAACCATAGTGAAAGAAATGCTTCTATGTTCAATTTCACTATCACTGTCAATAAACTTGTTCATCCATGCATACTGACTGGCCTTGTTAGCTTTAATCTTAGTAATCTCACTTCGAGCATCCATCAATTTCTCTTCAATTCTCTTCCATTCTCTGTTCTGAACAGAGCACGAAACAGGGGATCCCAAAACAGAGTAACCCCTCAAAATCACTACATCTTTTAAGGTGATAGTTACTTCACCCCAAGAGAAAATAAATGTGTTGGTGTTAGGACACTAATACCAGCTAACCTAGAAATAAAATCATCATATCTATACATTCATAAGGAGAACTGAAAATGGCTTCATGAAATTATTTTTCTTTTTCTTTTTATTAAGTTATTATTTTACACAAGATAAGTCATATTTTCGTGAAATTAAAATTCTTTTCACAACTAAAAAATTACAAAGAAATAGTTTAATTTATAAAAAGTATAAGAATATTGTATTTTTTTTTGTAAAAGAACCATTTTTTCGTAAAATAAAATAAAGTAGTTTTGCTTTAGTTTCTAGCAAAGTAACTATATAGAATGCACTTGAACATTATATTACATGATGCATTTTGCTATAGTTAAGAACAGACTTCTAATACAAGACAGAGACAAAGGCTGTGAACATGAAAAGGAAAGAAAAAAAAAAAAAAAAGAAAAAAAAATATCACACCGTTACGTACATATACACAGATGACAAATTTACTAAAGGATCGATTAAGCAGTGACACTATGATGGACCAAAATTTCCCCCAATTTTATTTCGGAGAATGGCTTTGTTAATGGAAGCCATTTAGCCAATAGCTTTGAAGAAACTTGTCCCATGGTAGGCCTAGATTGAGGATTTGTACTCAAACATGCAAATGCAAGTTTGGACATACAAATAACGCCCTCAGCATCATGTTTTCCAGGAGTTGGTAGGCGTTGGTCAATCACATGTTTCATTAGTCTTTGCTGGTCAGTTCCTGAAGATGATGAAAGATTTGAGATGAGATCACCTGGATGTGTTCCCATTATTATCTCCAATGTCACCACACCAAAGCTGTAGACATCGCATTTTTCATTCACTGCCATTGTGTAAGCTAACTCTACAAAATGGGATAAAAATGTCCATATTATTTAGTAGCGGCAGATATAATGAAATATAATTAAGAAGACGTCAAGGTATGCACCTGGAGCTGTGTAGCCGAATGTACCAGCAAATGAGGTCCAATTTGATATATCAGGCATCAAAAGCCTTGCTGTCCCGAAATCAGAGACATGAGGCTCAAACTCTGAATCCAAAAGAACATTGTTGCTGGAAATATCTCTATGAATAATTGGAGGAAAGCAGTCATGGTGCATATAAGACAATGCATTTGCTATGCCCTTAACAATATTTAGCCTCTTACTCCACTCCAACTCCATTGCTTGTTCTTTATCGCATAATATCTGTCTCAAACTTCCTCTTTCTATGAAGTCATAAATCAAAAAGGAGTATTCGGTTTGCGAGCAAAACCCATGTAACTTCACAATGTTCCGATGACGAATGTTTGTCAAAGCAGAAATCTCATTTTCAAATGATTTCAGATTAGCCATCTCACCATTTTGTGACTGGTCATGAATTTTCTTCACAGCAACCACTTTACCTGTTGGAAGGACAGCTTTGTAGACAATTCCATACCCTCCTTCCCCAATACAATACCTGGAATTGAATTCCTCTGTAGCCTCGATAATGTTTTCATATTGCATATCTCTATCTTTACTCCATATTACATAGACACCTTCACTGCCTGACTTAGCCATTTTGTTTATAGTTCTTTTGCGGACGATGAAGAGACATCCTGCCAATATAAAGAATAGAAACAAACTACCCAAGACAGGAAAAACAATAAGTTTGATTACCTTTTTGTCCCTTTTCCCCGTGGTTTTGTTAATTACAGGAGAAACACAAGGCTTTAAGTTGGTGTTGTTACCACACAAGTATTTGTTGTTTCTCAGTGCTTCAAATGGAGCTATAAGAAAGGCTTTGATGTTGGGAATTTGACCCTCTAACTCATTGAAGGATATAATCACTTCTGTCAAGCTTGTTAAATAACCAAAAGAAGTTGGAATTGAACCTGATAGCAAATTATGGGAGAGGTTCAACGTCTCTAGTCTTTGCAGCCCTCCAAACTGTTGCGGTATCTCTTTTGTGAACAAATTGTTACTGAGATCGAGGCTTTGGAGAGAGTGTAAATTCCCAATTTCTGAAGGAATGCTATCTGTAAATTTGTTTGTGCTTAGATTTAAGAACAGTAGTTTTAAGCAATCTCCAATCTGTTTAGGAATTGATCCACTTAGATTGTTCGCTGCCAAGTAGAGATGTTGAAGATCAGATATCATCACAATCTCCTTAGGAAGGCCACCAGAGAGCTTGTTATCATTAAGAGAAAGTTGGAATAATTCTAACTTCCCCAATTCCTTTGGTATCTTCCCCACAAGATGATTTGATGAGAGGTCAATCAATTGCAATTTAGTTACCTTGCTGAGCTCTGCTGGAATTGTTCCAGAGATATTATTCTTTGAGATTTTTAAGGTTGCCAAGTCGTGAAAATCTTCCCATTTCCAAGAAAGCTCACCGTAGAATTTGTTATCACTTAAATCCAAATAGTTCAAGTGTGGGTATATGCCAAAATCTTCAGATACATTTCCTGTGAGTTGGTTTCTTTCAAGACGGAGTCTAAACAAGCTACTACAATTTCTAAGGCTTCTTGGGATGGAACCCATGAAATTATTTAGTTGAGCACCCATAAAATGAAGCCTTCCACCAGCGCATATGCCTCCTGGTAGTTGACCTTCGAAACTGTTGTTATTTAATTGTAAACTATTTAGCAGAGTAAGATTGTTCATGTTTGAAGGTAGAGTTCCAGAAAATCGGTTGCTTCCAAGATAAAGACGGGAAAGCTTTGACAAATTGCCTATAGAAGCTGGAATTGTGCCAGTGAGAAGATTATCTGCCAAATGCAAGTTGGATAACGTTGTCAGGTTTCCTATAAAAACAGGGATTGTGCCAGTCAGAAGATTATCCGACAATCCTAAGAAGGAAATAGATGTTAACATTCCAACTTCTAGCGGTATGGAACCAGATAGTTGGTTTATACCAAGATGAAGAGTGTACAGCTTTGTCATGTTTCCTATGAAAGCTGGAATTGTGCCAGTGAGAAGATTATCGGACAATCCCAAGTTGGTAACAGATCTCAACATTCCAATTTCTAGCGATATGGAACCAGAAAGTTGGTTCATACCAAGATCAAGAGTGGATAGCTTTGTCAAGTTTCCCATAGAAGTTGGGATTGCAGCAGTTAAATGATTGTTGGATAAATCAAGGTAAGTGAGAGAGCTCAGTATTCCAATTTGTTGAGGAATGGAACCAGAGATATCATTGAAAGACAAGTCAAGAATATTAAGTTTGGAAAGATTAAAGATATGTGAAGGAATGCTCCCATGGAATGAGTTGTTACTAAGGTTAAGCCCGATAAGATCAGGAAAGGAAGTTATAAAAAGGCTGATACTTTGGAGTGTGCCTTTTAAACCAGAATCTACGAGGCTTATATTGACAACATTTCCAGCCTCATCACAGTGAATACCAAACCAATCATTGCAAGGAGTACTAGTGTTTTGAACCCAAGAAGACAAGACAGACTGGCTTTGACTATCAAGACTAGCTTTCCATCGTAGAAGAGCATTCACCTCCTTTGCCCCTTCTGCCAATTCATTTTCAACAGCAACAAAAGAAGAAGGATCAGTTTCAGTAGCAGAAGCAAAAGCAAGGATCAGAGAGGAAAATGCATACATAAAAATAAGGGAGAAAATAGAGAGGGCAGTCATGACTAAATTATGCTAATTGGGTGATTAGAGGGATTTGGTTGTACATCTTTAGATGCACATATTAAAAGCAATGATGCCTTATTTAAATTATACCATCTATAATTTAATTAAGCCCATATGTTAGTTGTTCATTGTTCTTGTGAAATAAAAATTTTGATTGACTTGTAATTCCAATCACGTTTTTTGACTAGCAAATTTGGACACAATTGCTAGACTTTAATCGTAAACTTTGATTGACTGGAGCTTGGAATCTTCCATAATTGTGCCATGCAAATTCTAAAAACGTGTTCAACAGGTAGGAAAAAAAAGGCAATTTCTAGACTTGTCAATTTAAATTTTGGTTGACTTGTGCTGGAAACTTCCCCGTAACAGTAGGTGGTGTCAATTCTAAAGCTGCATCCAAGGGATGGGGCAGTAGTACAAATAGAAATTACATGACACATGGCTTTAAAATTTTCAAGAATTATAACAAGCCGTGTTCTACTTGTTTTCAAATACATATAAATCAGTGTTTTAAGATATTGATTAATAACAGTCATAAAATTGATTAGAAAATAATTATTTTACATGAAATATTTTTAAACAAATTATTTTAGATTAAATAAATAATATAAGCCATCTATTCTGGTAAAATTTATGAGTTTGACACTAGACTACAAAAAGACAAACAGATCACCATCCTAGAGAATTTACCTTTACATAAACAAATCCATAAATTATATGTTAGACCCATGTAAATGCAGCAATATGAATCAGGACTTGTGGGTGGTTGGGAGGAGATTAAGAGAGGGAGGACCAAGGACACGAGGGAAGAGAGTAAGGGAGACCAAGCATAGCAAAAAAAAAAAAAAAAAAAAAAAAAAAAAAAAAAAAAAAAAAAAAAAAAAAGAGAAGACTATGAGAACTACGAGATTTTAAGTCATTTTTTTGGTTTTTTTTTTATTTTTTATTTTTTATAATACTTACAATTAAAATTATATTTATTTTATTTTTCAGCATTTAAGAGATAATTAAAATTATATTAACTTCTTTAAGAAAAAAATTACATTAATGGTTGAGTTTTTTTGTTGTTTACTTCTTCTAATTAAAATTATATTAATTTCTCTAAGTAAACATTATATTAACAGTTGAGTTTTTGCATTTATTTAATTTTTCTAATAATAATTTTAGTATCATGAATATCAATAGAAAAAATAACGAATTAAATTTTTGTTTTGCATAAAATTTTTCAATGTAATTTTTATTTATAAATTTTAATATTTTTGTAGCTTTAAATGGATTTTAAGGAAAATTTTATATTTTTATAAATATCATATTTTATCTTTATGATATTAAATTTTCACCATCATACAGATTCATATATGATAAGTTATAGATTTATTAAATAAAAGATATAAGTTTATTGGTAGTACAGTATAGATTTATTGAAAATTCACCGTCAAATATAGTTATAAGTAATAAGATCATTAAATACTGCTAATAAATTAAGTAAATATAAGGTATAAATACATCATTTGTAAATTGACAAATTTACAGTTAATACATAATCTATGAATCTCAGATATACGTGTAATAAACTTTTAGTTTACAATTTATGAATCTTTTGTTTTTGAATTATGAACCTGTAGTTTTTTTATGCATTTTTGGACTATAATATATGAACCTCAGTTATACATGTAATAAACTTATAGTTTATAATTTATGAATTTATTGATTTTAATCTACAAACTTGTAGTTTTATGATTGATATTTATAGTTTTTACTAATGAATTTGTGTTCATAATATATTATTGTATTTTATAATTTATAATTATGAATATGAAATTATTAATTTTAATGTTTTCATTATTATTATTAAATTTTAATAAATTAAAATATTATTATGTAATGATAAAAAATAATTAAAATTTAAGAGAGGAAGAAAAAATAAAAATAAAAATTATATTTGTTTTTAATTTTTTAGAAACATAAAATTATTTTCCCCTATGTTTACTTTTAATTACGTTGATAAAAATTATTTTTAATTTTAATATATAGTATTTTCCTTATAAAAATGCTAGCATATTATTAAAAATTAAATTTAGTGTTGTAATAAAAAGAAGTATAAAATACACTAAAAATATAAAATTAAAATAAAAGTATAATAACATATCATTAATAATAAAAGATGAGACATGGTAAAAGGATAAATTACCGAGTTGTGTAAAAATTAATATGTGACTAATATCTAAATTTAGAAAAGAGAAAAAGCTGCGCTGATGCATAGCACATCCTAAATAGGAGTTTAGGGTATAAAAATGTAGACAAGTCAGCAATATATTTACACTTTCCAAGTTTCACTCATTATTATTCATCAAGAATTGTTATATCGTGGACTCTGGTCCATGTTACATCATGAACTAGGGGTCAAAAAATACATGACTTTTCTTCATTCTTACTTGATATTCTTATATTTTTGCCTTTTTTTTTTTTTTTTTTTTTTCTCTTCTTTCCTTTTTTCTTATATTTCAAAAAAAAAAAAAAGATTTTTTTCTTTCTTTTTTATCCTTCTTTACTTTTTTTATTTAATTTATTTTTTCAAAACTATTTAATTTGTTATTTATTATTTAAAATAAATATGATTCAATTAAAAACATTTATTTATTTACTTATTCCTCTGAAATTATTAATATAATTATTTGTTTATATTGAATTTGACTATTTGACAAAATAATAGAATTATTAAATATCATTTCATATTTATTTAGGTATATTATCTAATGCATCAAAAAAAATTTACTTTCTATAAATTCACATAAATTTAATAATATATATACATATACATTTATTTATTTATTTAAATTAATTATAAAATAATATTTTTTTTTATGATATGAAACTATATATATATATATATATATATATATATATAGAGAGAGAGAGAGAGAGAGAGAGAGAGCATTAGATGAAAATCCAAGTATACTATTACTTCTTGTAATGAATATGTCATTTCATTACAATGAATGTCTAAGTATACTGAAATAAATTTATGTGTTATATGTAATAAACTTACAAATCATTGGATATTATTTGCATTAGATGATACTATAAGTTTATTACCACTTCTTACAATGAACATTAGATTTCATTCAAATGAACATTTAACTATTATCCAATAAATATATATATTATATGTAATAAATCTGAAACTTAAATTCTATTCTTAAAAATAAATTATATTATAACTTAAAAATAAATTATATTTTATATTTAAAGACAAAATTTTATTCTTAAAAATAAATTATATTATAACTTGAGTTATTAAATATTTTATAATAATTATTTTAATTATAATGATTTAAATATATCTAATTAAAATGATAAAAATTATTAAATAGGAGAAACAAAAATAATTTATATACTTAGTTAATTGATTCAATTCCAATTATTGAAACAAATAAAAAAAATGAAAAAAATAATCACCATTTAACTTAAAAAATTTTTGTGAGACCCTTAAATAATAAAAAAAAATGAAATAACAGATGAATACACACTTTATAAGTAATAAATATACATTATATAAGTAATGAACATATAGTTTATATTTAAAGATGAAATTCTACTTTTAGAAATAAGTTATTTTGTAACTTGAGTTATTAAATATTTTATAATAATTATTTTAATTATAATGATTTAAATATATCTAATTAAAATTACAACAATTATTGGATTGGAGAAACAAAAATAATTTATGTATTTAATTAACTGATTCAATTATAAATATTTAAACAAATAAAAATGAAAAAAATTAGCACTTAATTAAAAAAACTCAACTATTAATATAATTTTTTCTTATAGAAATAAAATAAAATAAATATGATTTTAATTTCAAAATATAACAAACAAAAAAATAACAAAAAAAAAGAAAAAAAGAAAAAACATATTGTAACATCCTAGGTGTCCCTAGGTCATCGCAAGCTTAGATAAAGTATAAGAATGAGTAAAATGGAGAGAGTAAGAAGGGAAATACAAAGTTAAGAAACAGAAACCCTAGAAACGATATGAGTTCAAAAATCAAGGCATTGAGTATGACTCGGTAAATTTCAACCCTAGAAAGGATTTTTAAATTTTATTTGGAGATTTTAGACAAATATAAAGACATTAGAAATAGTGAAACTCACAAATTAAGTTGGAGTAAGTATATAAAATTATTTAACGGAGAGTAGTTCGCGATAGGGCGAAACCGACAAATTTCAATTTTAAAATTTTCTCAGATTTTGACTTAGGACAATTTAGTTTTACAATAATTATTTATAATGTTAGAGCCTTAAGAATTAAATTAAAAATATCAATAGACCATATTGAAGTAATTTAGTGTGATAAAGCCAAGAAAATGGCAATATAGTGATTTATGGCAACTAACCAATAATTAGGTTGGACTTTAGGATAATTAAAAGGAAAGTAAAATAAATTAAAAAAAAAAGTAGCTGCTGAGATTTTGGAGAATTGATTGGCTAGGATTAGATCAAGTTTAAAACAATAAGATAAAAAGAAAAAGAAAATTATATACACATATGGGACAATTATGAATTACTTACTATCTTTTTTTTAGTCATCTTCTTATCTCTAAGATTTTATAATTGAGGAAAAGAGGACCAAAAAGAGAAAGAAGAAGAGAAGCACACAGATAGAAAGGAAAATAAAGGAAAAAGGAAAGAAGAGGTAAGATTTATATTGTAACTAATTATATGTGATGATTTTATGTATATATATTTTGTGTTTGGTTGTTATTTGTTCCTTCTTTCGCTTGTATTGGTTTTGGTTGGATGAGGGATATGAAAAAAGGTGATTGTTTGAAGTTTAAATGAAGGAAATGAGCTGAATTGGTGGAGTTTGAGTGCAGAAAGATGAAAGAATGGTGATGGAAGTCTGAAAGGAAGAAGATGGCTTAGGGTTTGGTGAGTGGTTAAGTTTGGTTGGCTTGGGAGGGTTATTTAGGGGCTAGAAAATACATCGCTTGCATGGAGAGGTTTTAATAAGGCTTAGGGTGAGTGGAAACTAGATGGAGAGTAAACTTGGGGCTTTTCAAGGGGACCCTAATTAGGGGAACTTGATGGAAATGAGAAGTAGAAGCTATTTTAGGAAGATATACCAATTCCGATAATTTTTAGGTTCAATTCAAGCATCTAATGGTTAGAATTTGGCTTGGGCCAAAACTAAAAAGTTGGAGGCAGGAAGGCAAAGTTTAAGTCAATGAAAGAGGTTGGTCATATTTGGTGTATTTTGAGAGATATTGAAGTCAAATCAACTCTAGTTTTGTATGAAGGCCTAAACCATAGTCCAAAATTGATTCCCTAGTTTGAGGGCCTTAAGGGCAAAACTAGGTCAAATTCAAAGAGATGAAATGTTCCATTATATGTGTAGTGTATTTTAGTAAAAGGAATTTGTCATTGGAATTATAAGTTTGGAGATTCAAGCAAAATAGTAAAAAAAGGTTAGTCTGCCTAGGGTGCAGAGGCAGAGTAAAATTTGGGAGATTTCTGGGGATGGTGTAGAGCTCCAAATAAGGTGATTTTTGGATATGTTAATACCTTATGTGTTAGCTTTTTCATGCAAAAGGAACCATAGAAATTGGAATTGTGCAACTCAAGAAATGACAAAAAAAAAAAAGTATGGCATGGCAAAAGTGATTTTAGGGGCAAAAACTAGGAAATTACCTTTTGATGTGATTCTTAGTATAATTGAATTTATTATTTGTATATATTATGTGTAGAATCTATTGAAGGACAACAAGGAGAAGAGAACTAGAAGGGTAAAGAATGAAAAAAATTTTGTTGTCCATATTATTAGAGATAGAGGTGAGTATAAGTTATTTTACTACCTTAGTATTTATTTTTTTTCTTTCAATATATGTACTTCCTTACTACTTGTACCTAATTCAAGGTTAATTATTTCTTTACAATTTAACCATTAATGTCCATAATTAAATGTTTAAATAATTTTAAAAATCTAGATCTTCTATCTTATTGATAATATTGCTATTACTCAAAATGTTGTAAATTTCACTAGTTGATTAATTGACTGAAGACTTTAAGACCATGAAACTTGAAATCATGAGACCTTGAAAACATGAATGAGACCATGAGACCTTGAGCAGATAACCCCTAATCTAGTATGGAAAATACTGGGTAGTGTACACAGTATTGACTCCAACTGAGATGAGGTATTATCCTGGTTGCTTGGCCTAGCTTGCCTGGCATAAGAAGTATGATATTACTCTGCAAGAAGAGACTCTGCCATTTGTTATAGTTTCGATGAGATGCAAGTACATGATCCACACTCATCTATTGTAGACTAGACTTCTGCTACTATCTAATATTCTTGCTCCACCAATTATTATTAAATTTATTCCTGAAAATAATGATTATTACCTTATCATCTAATTGCTCTGTCTTATAGATACATTTAAGAAATCCTTATGCTATTTCTTGCAACTTAATCTTGATTTCCTTACAACTTGTGTAGTAATGTAATTTATATTCATTGAGATTTTTCTCACCCCCTCTCCCTTTATGTTTTTACAAGAGATTAGAAATTGTCAAGAAGAACAAGTAATTTCCCTCACTTGAAGCTTACACCTAAATGAAGAATCTATGTTTTGAACTTTATAAAATATGTATATATATGGTTTTTATATGTATGTAAGTATTTATAAATGTTTCTAGAAGCTCCATGGCACCTAGAAGTGTTATATAAGTTAATATAGTGATTTGCTTAATTTGGCATATGCATGTATGTGAGTAATATAAATTACTTAAGTTGCCAGTTGTAAAATAATGAACAACTTCATGGGATTGTAAAATTGATTGAATGATGGAATGAACATAATAATATATGTATATGGAAATGAGAGTATAAGGTTATTGAAAATGTCGGGAGTGTTGTTTTCTTGCAGGATTGGATCTTGGAGAATATTAAAGGTATAGCTAGACTACCATTTAGTTGTTAGGGTTTGTTGGGTTCTATGAGTTTTCGGAGGCCTTATGTCTACCTATGATCTAGGACCATCATATCCCAAAAGTAGGATGTGACACATATAATCTATACTATATAAATGTATGGAATGGGGGTAACTAAATTTATATGAGAACCCCTCACTAAATTCTTTCTAATTGTGTATTTATAATGGGTAATATGGTAATTTATTAATTAAATAATATAATTATCTAATTATATTTAATTTAAATAATGAATGCTGAATTCAATTAGAATAAGGAAAGAATAAAATAAATACTAAATGTGCTAAAATTAATATTTGATGATTGTCATAAAATATCAATGAAAATATTTTTTTTTATTTGAAATTCCATGAGATACTGTAAGTGCCATTTTTTAATAAAAATTTAACTTTAGAAAAAAAATATTTTATCAATATAAAGATATGGAAGGGGAGATAAGCAAATTTACGAAAAACCTTTCACTAAATTTTTTCTAATTGTACATTTATGATAAGCAGTATGATCATTTATTAATTAAATAATATAATTATCTAATTATATTTAATTTAAATAAGGAATGATGAATTCAATTAGAATAAGAAAAAAATAAAATAAACACCAAATGTGCTAAAATTAGTATTTGATTATTGTCATAAAATATGAATGGAAATACTTTTTTTTTATTTGAAATTCCATGAGATACCATAAGTCCCATTTTTTAATCAAAATTTAACTTTAGTAAAAAGTAATAAAATATTTTTTCGAAATAAAAAAATAATAACATATTTTTTATAATATCAATAATTAATTATTATTTCTAGATAATTAATCGTTCTTGGGTATGTATTTTTTATAATATCAATAATTAATTATTATTTCTAGATAATTAATCGTTATTGGGTATGTATTATCTTATAAAGTATATTCATATATTTATATAGAATTTATAATTATTTTGTGCCATCAATCTAATTTTATTATACATATATAACTATATTTAGATATTATTTATTATGTATAATTACATTTTCATTGAATTTTTAAATTTTTACATTTGGTTGTATGGGAAGAAGTAAAGAAAAAATTATAAAATTAAAACATATAAAAATATAGATCAATATATTAAAAAGTGAAAGAGTATATTTAAAATTTGTATAGTGTATTTAATCATTCTTAAAAATTAATTAAATAGAAAATCAAAATTAATATATAAACTTCACAAAAAATTTTCATTTAATGATTATATGTTTCTATTATTATTTGTAATATCAAATTTAAAATATGGGTAACTTGCAATTTAGTATATGAGATTTGTCTAAATTAATGACTTTCTCTTACATTATATAGTCCTTCTGTTCACTATTTTTTATTTTTCCATCAAAAAATTACAAAATTAAAAAAATATATAATTTTATAATACCTAAAATACCCTCTCTTCCACCATCTTCAGTACCAACTTAAAATCTACCTACCAGCAAAATTAAGAACAAAATTAATAACAAACACAATTCATTTCATTAAAATTGATCTAAATTGGTTTTTCTCCTTACAACAAATATAAATTTGCTCATTAAACCAATTTCATTAAACTTCTCAATATTTGAGTAATTATAAAAGTTAAACAATCCCTCACTCTGTTGTAAAGATAATATTATCTTTTTCATATTAAATAGATATGTTCAAGAAAAGTTTAAAATACATAAAAACAAATCCTTTTCATTCTAAATCCAAAAGCTTCGAGAATTATTTTCTTAACTTAAGTCAAAATCAGTTTTCTGGACAAAACCTAGTGGAAATTGCTTTTGTATTTGTCCTTTTTGTGCAACCGGCGATGGCCGAGAGAGAGGCCTATAATATTTTGAAAAATCAATAAAATAAATAAAATAAAATTACAAATTTTCAATTGAAAAAATGAAAATCCAATGGCTTAAGCTCACACTCCAAACCCTCGTTTTTTAGTCATTTAAAACCATGCATCCCTGATTTTTCACTGTAAAGATACTCTTGTCGTCCCCATCGTCGACTTAGAGCAGAAGGTAGAGGAGGAGATATTCATCGCCACCATCATGTATAGAGAGAGAGAGGGATCATTGGGTCCAAGATGGAGGTGGGACCCATTGATCAAGAATAGATCAACGATGCTCTTGATAAGATCTCGGGTGATATTCTCCATCTACTTCCAAAGCAATCAACAAGGATTTTTTTTCGCAGTCTCTTCTTACGGGGAATGTCCAATCCCACTTTTGGAATGAACAGTTATAAGGCATGGTGACCATAAGAGCACCAAAAATCTGTAAAACCCATTTATTTGGTATCAAAACCATTATGGTATTAAGTAATCAAACTGTCATAAACACATTAACAATGCCCAAGATCATAACCTGAATCACATCAGTATCTCATAATATAATTTTATGCACATACTTCTTAATGACCATTATTGATATTTATCGATTAATTCATATATATTTCTCATCCTTACATAAACAAATTTTATTACAAATAAAACATCAATTTATACGGAGCAACCAACTATAACATACATATACAAGCATATAAATAACAAATAACATTTTCAAAGAAACTTCTACTCATATGTCATCTCCAAGCATATTCTTACTTTAGCTCGGACTAATCACTCTCAAAATCCTGTAGAAAAATTTGGGAAAAAGGGAAGTGTATTTATAACTCAGTGAGTAAAATTTATACTACAATAGATCAAGTGGCTTGGGTTCAAGGTTTGCTAACAACAAGAGCATTTGGATGACTTATGTATATACATATTAGTTGATAGAGAAGATGAATGACAGTGATTATCAATAATATATTTAAATCTTTATATTAAATAGCATATAACGTATATTATTCTTAAAATTAATTATCAAATATCAATAGCTCGTTATACTTTTAAAAATTAAGTCTATATAACAAATACTTTAGTAAATTTGAAAATTATCATTTAAATACAAATAATTTGCAATTTCACTTCAAATGCAAATTCAAGTAACTAATAATAGTTTCAAATATACTTTCAAATAAATAGTAACACATTCAAATAAAATTTCATTTAACTGATAATACATTTTAAATACTTTCTTCAAATAACAAATAACTTGAAATTCAATTCAAATAAAATTGTAAATACAACTTATGAAATACGTTTCAAAACTTCTTTTATCTCGTAATTCTCTTTAAAATCTTCTACAATAGATGAGAGAGGATTTTAATCCATATCTTCTCATCAACACTACTATAACGGCAGCTGTTCTTGTGGAGCATTTGCCAGACATCATGTACTTCGTTGTAAAACATCATTCATAAAACACTATCATATCATATCATATCATTAGCAGAGATGTAGTCTACAATAGTTGGATGCGGATTTGACCCATGCATCTTATCATAATCACATTAATGGTAGAGGCTTTTCTTGCGGAGCAATACCATACTTCTTATGCCAGGTGGGCCAGACCAAGCGGCTAGGATCATACCTCCTGCCAGCTGAAGTCACTACAGTGTACACTGCCTGATGTTCCCCACATCGAATAAAGGGACCTCTGCTTGAAAATTCAAAAACCAAATAAAATAACTTTATAAAACATATAACAATGCACTAGCATATAACTTTAAATATAGGGAAAAGCAATCAAATATCACGTATCTTATAAAAGAGTTTAACAAATTCAAGTGCCTACATAGGAGACTGTAAATATCCATATAAAATACTTCAACACTCATCAATAGCAAACTCATTTAACACTTATAAACTCATTAATAACTATTTTAGTAAATACTTTATAACTTTTAAAATCATAATAAACATATATATGTAGTGCAATCATATTATCGAAAGGAAATTGAATAATCATATATGTATTGCAATAAGCACATGGAACAAACTTTTATGGACTTATTGTTTGGGATTCTCATAGCGCTTAGGAAATTCAAATGAATAGAAGTTTCATGCAAGGTGGCTTTATAATGATACGGTTTTTGATATCAGATTCACAATAGAAAATAGGATTGTACTTACTCACCTTTCTCGCAATATCCTTCTGTTAGTTTCAATCCATCTCCACTTGTATGCAACTCATCTTTTCCTCGCCCCAATTCCTCCTAAACGTAAAATCCCAATTCACATATCAGTTACGATTCAATCCTCTATTTGTTACTCTTATAGTCTATTCATGGAATCTTAATCAATTTATCCTCTATAAATTATTCTTATATACTTCCTATAATTCTAACGAAAATTCAACAGCATGTCCCTAAAATTGGACTAATCCCCCTGAAAATCAACAATCTTAATTCAACAAGCATCACAAGTTAATTGTCCAACCTGAACCTCTAATACATCAAATGATCCCATCCGCCAATTTCATTATTTATTATCAAACTACCATCCAACCAATTCAACTTAATCAATTCCAATATCACATCTCACTTTAATCTTTCAATTTATTAGCAATATACTCAATACTCATATGAATAATATTTATCTCAATTTAATTATCCAATTTAGCTATTTAATTTGTAGTAAACTATTTACCTAAATTCTCATAAATAAATTCTTAAACCACTATCTATATACAATTAGGAGTTCAGATTTATACCATACAACTCGGTTTAATGAGTCAGAGCTTCTATTCAAGGGTCACCGGAATCCAATCGCCAGAAAATCCCAATGATGACCAAATCACGATCCGAGATACCAATAGTTAGCATACAACATGAGGAGTCCAAATATGTTCTTCACTTTCTCTCACTTGTTGCCATTCTGCCTGAAAACGGTCAAAATCCCCCAATCTTCCAATTCACTGATCTCCTTCTTCGGTCATCTTCAGGCAATGAGCCATGTATCAAATCGAAGCTCATGATGAGGCCATTCCATAGACACTATAATCACCCTCATCTACTATAGGAATCGTCGAAAATCAAGCTTTAAACTTTCAGCGCCGGCGAAGCTCTATCTCAAACGTCTACCGTCAACCATCATCCCTTCTAGTCACTGCTGGTCCCTTTGTGGTTGCCCGGGTTAGAGGAGTAGTTGAACGGTGGTGGTGCAGCCCATCGCTGGCCGGAGCTCAGCCAACACCCTCCATCTCTCTCGACTCTACCTCTCTTCCCTCTGTCCTCTCTCTCTCCAACTCTGCTATCTTTTATCTTTTTTTTTTTTTTTTTTGCTTTATAAACATATACATATATTTCCTTTCTATATATATAAACTCTTAAAATCTACACAAATACTACTATTATCACCATCATCATCATCTTCATTATTATTATTATTATTATTAACCCATAAAAATTACATTTTTATTTCATAATACTTTCAAAATTAAAACAATTATATTTATATGAAAATATTTTCTTAAATTATATTTTATTTTGTTTTTATCACAAATATCATTATTAATAATATTCTTATTGTCACATCCCACTCTAGGGATGGACGGTCCTAGGGATTGGGTAAGCCTAAAGCCACCTAAACCCGTAAAACCCCGGATTATTATGTTAAATAATTAGCATCCACAGATATACAATAAACATTCTGATATTTATTAATATCCATTTAATTTACATATAATTTATACATTTAATATTTATTACAATTCCAGTCTAAACTATACTAAACTACCAAGTACCATTGAGTTTTTAATATTTACAACCATCAAAATAAATATGAATATTACATGACAGGTTCCACGCAGGAGGGAGAAGCTTTGCTGGAACCATTGGTCTACTCACCACCTGAAAATTTATAAACCACTAAAATGATGAGATAAAATCCCAGTGAATAATATACACATACATATATATACAAAATAGAAGGATAAAAGAGCAAAGAGAAGCAATAGTTTAAATAAAGGTATGAATGTAAAGATAACAATCATATTGGCTCTCAAATGATAGAATTCACTTAATCACACATTTATAATAAGCAGAGGCTACTATCTTGGTAGCATGCTTTTTCCCACATATAGTTGATCAGACTATATGGCTAGGGCCTTAACCATCCCTAGCTCGGGTTTATAATTCATTGTGCACAATGTCTGATGCAAAATTTATGCTACTCCATCAGATGAGTAGCTCTGTCATTTAATATCCAATCAAATCACAGGGTTTACTCAATAATTAAATTCAAAGAAAGGGGATTAAACAACATAAATTCATTTGAAGAATCAAAGTCATTCGAACATATCACAAGGTGCTACAAAGTCGAACAAGGTAATTACAAAGAAGCAAACAGGTTTCAAAGATTGCCATGAACAATTAGAAATTCAATGTAAGCCATAAGGTATTCCAAAGCAAGAAGGAATCAATGAAAAGGGAGTAATTCATATTCAAAAGATCATCAAGAAGCATTTCACAAGCAAATATCATATAAGGGTATAAGTTCATTTTGGCATGAACATATATATACATATGCATATATTACTCACCAATGAAAGATGGAACCCAAAGCTTTATCCCTTAGTCCTCAACCTCCTTTTCTTGATCCTTAGAAGCTAAAGAAGCAAAATACATTGTTTTAATACTAAACATTATTGAGAATGCTTAGACTAATAGCATAAAATGCATGATTTATGTTTATTTTTCTATTTTGAACATTTAATTTGTTTTCTTTAATTCTTTAATTTAATTTAGCTACATTTATGTTTATTAGCAATTTAGGCATACATAACCTATTTATTACTTTAGGGATTATATATTATGGAATTTACATATTAGGTATTTTCTTGGCAATTTTGTAGTAAGCATTGGATTTTGTTTGGGACATTTTATGGAACACTTGGTGGGCATAACTTTGGTTATATTTGGAAGAGTTTTGGGGCAAATTGGAAGAAGCCCAAATTGCCTTACATAAATTCACATTGCCAACAATATATTCCACAACTCATTTGGAATTTAAAGGCCAAGCAAAGGGTTCATTCCAACATGGAAAATCATGAAAAAAAATCAAGCATGAACAAAGGCAATTTTGCCTTCTCGGGTTCAGCCAAACATGGCTCCATCAAGGGGGATTCTATAATTCAAACTAAAGTTATTTCTATGTTATTTGATGCTAAGCTAATACATTTAAGCAATAAAATTGGAAGAAAACAACCTTGAAGTGGAACTTTGAACATATAGGTAAGATTAATGATTTTAAGCAACTTATGTATTTTTCTTCAAATTCAATGATTCCAATTGTTGGAATTCATTCCTTAAGCATTATATTTAACTATTCTTAAGTCTTTTTAGGTGAATTTAAAGTTTTAGCAATAATTTGATTTAAGGTGCATTTGAAGAGTTATGAAATTTCCATGCCAAAGACATTAATCTATCACATAATTCTCATACTAAATCATTTTTTTTCCATTTACTAACATCTATTTCTATGAATTAAAATCAAAAAAAGTGGACTAACCTTGCTTTTCTTAAAATGGCCAATTTCTTCCAATCTCCACTTCTTCAATTCCTTGCTTATTTCTCACTTAATTCTTGGTGGAAAGTGATTTGGATGATGGAAGAAGTTATTTGCTATAAATTTGCAATAGTTTTTCTAAGGAAAATTGAAAGAAGAAAAATTGAGAAAAAGGGCTAGGGGGGTTCGGCCAAAGGAGAAGGAAAAAGAGAAAAATTCTGATTTTTTGTACAGAAAATTCTGGAAAATCTGTTATATGGACAGAATTTAGTCAAATTACAGTTTAGTCCTCCAATTTTTTAAGTTATGCAATTTGGTCCTTGCAAATTTACAATTTGGTCCTTCTCCATACATTTTTAAATGTTAATATTAAAATTAACTAAGCTTTAGTTAAGATATTTATTCACTTTTAGATTATTATTCAAAAATTATAAATTTCACTAAACAAATTTTAGAAAATATAGTATTTTTAATACTTCTACAATTTGGTATATATGTGGTGTCACTATGGTTTCATTTATATTTCTCTTTAGTTTCACTTAGGTTTCTTATACTTTCATATATTCAAATGCTATGCAAAAATTTTATGCAAATCCTTAATATCAATTTCGAATTAAAATTCTAAAATTTACTACCTAACTAAAGCTAATTCCTAGGATGTTACACTTATTATTTTCATACTCATGTTTAAATTAACTATATGATATTAAATCGAAAATCTTTAATACTTAATTTCTTAAAATATTTTCATTCCTTAATTATCAAAAAATTAATCAAATTTCTTATTAAAATGGAAATTCATGAATTATGAAAAATCGGGTTGTTACAGGGAAGCAGTCACCTAATTATAAGGATCCCCTATCTAACAACAATGCCTCCAATGGTATTCCTTTCATTTAATTTGTAGTATTATTCACCTGATTTCTAATGCTGGTGATGATATAACGACTAGAAATGGTGATGATTGGACATGTGCTAGTGTTGATAATTCTGATTCCTTTTAATTGTTGTTGATTTCATAAGTTGGTGATAAGTTTTTTAGATTTGTTAAAATTCAAGAACCAGATAAAGTCACAAATAGGAAATTCTTCTGGTGGCAACCCAAACATTACATCTTGAAATTGGATATTTTTTGAGTTTAGTTGATTTATTTGAGATTGTGAATGATTAATTGATTTCCAATCTTGATTTATAATTTGATTTTTTGGGTTTACTTGATATTATAATTGATTTATTGAGAATTGATTTATTGAATTTAGGTGGAGAGAGAGAGAAGGGGGAGAGGGTAAGAGGTCATGAATGAGATAAATGGCATGAAATATTTCAATTGTAAATAAACGGTATTTTCTAATTTTCATAACTTTTTAACAGAAAAATTAACAGAATGACTATATAATTAATAAAATGAAACCTCAAGGACGAAAAACCTCATTTCTCAAACTGCAAGGATCAAGCCATTGATTTAGAAACACCTAAGGGACTGGATCATAAATTATCCTTAAAATATTCACAAGTATTCATATGATATAACCATAAATAGATATTTTTTGATATCATTATAATATAATATGATATCAGCTGATAATTCAAATGAATACAATTAATATTGAATTAACTTTAATATTAAATTCATAAGTGATGCATTAATCTTAATGTGAATACATAATAAATCTTTTATTGAAATTAAGAAAATTAATGTATTATATAAACTAGAGATTTATTGATATAGCTATTGAATTAGAGATAATTTAATTGCATATAATTAATATTGAATTTAATTAACATTGGTGTTAAATTCACAAGTAATGCATTAATCCTAATATGAATATATAATAAGTCTTTTATTGAAACAAAGAAAAATAATATATTCTATAAACATGTCCCATTCGATCACGGTATGGGTTTTAAAATAATAATGCATATAAAAACTAAAAAGATTATTGATTTTCTAGAGCAAGGAAAATTAAGTTATAATATATTAAAGAGATAAAGTTTATCAAAACTAATACAAATATACAACCTACATTGAAATTATAAGAAAACAATAGATGTATCAAGTATTAACATGAAAAATAACATATAATTAATAATTAGACAACATAACAATAACAAAATAAATTAGAAAATCATAATATAATGTACCTATCAATTATTATGTTTTCTTTTCTCTAACATATTCTTAAACATAAAAATATCATTTAAAATTGGAAGAAACGATTTATTTAGATATGTTTGACTCATTTTCTTTCAATATTACGGATGTATTAAAATATGTATTTGCTTTTTTTTTTTTTTTTTTTGTGAGGAAGAATGATAATTATGATATTGTTTCTAAAAATAGTTTATGGAATGTGGTAACTGAAGAGTTTGGATTTAGCCTAAATCTTGCATCATTTTTGAATTTGGTTATATGTAAAGAATTTGGATGCATTAAAGAAATTATTGGAGAGAATTGTTCGTGATAACTGATAAGGATTCAAATACAAAAACAAGTAATAGTAGTTCAAATGTGGATAGTCTTTTGATGGAACTAGGGTTTGATTTTAAGGGACTGGCATCAAAGATATTAGAGTGAAAATTTGAACTTAATGTGAGTGCCGATGTTGATGGGAATAATAAATGCATTATTGACGATGAACAATCTGTGCATATCAATGTACATAAATTGAATTGGACTGATCAATTTAACTTGTTCAATCGAAAATCGATGGCCAATTCATTTTAGTTCATAGAAAAAATTGAAATTCCAGTTAAATTGTCATTTCATTAATTTTTAATCAATCATATTTGTATTAATGAAAATATTTTATAAAATGACCAAAAAAAGGAAAAATAAAGAATTTTTGTCCAGCTCGTCTGACTGTGAATCGGTGACCTATCTGGTTCAATCACTAAATTGGTTTTTATACAAATGGTGCATATAGACACTAGAAAGATTATTGTTGATTTTCTAGAGGAAAAGAAATTAAACTATAATGTGTCAAAGAGATTAAATTTATCAAAACTAATAAAAATGTATAGCCTATATTGAAATTATGAGGAAACAATAGACGTAATAAGTATTAACATGAAAATCAATCTATAATTAATAATTAGGCAACATAACAATAACAAAATAAATTAGAAAATTATAATAAAACGTATTTATCAATTTCTTTACTTTTTTTCTCTAATATATTATTAAACATGAGAATATCACTTAAAATTATAAGAAATGACTTACTCATATATATTTGACTCATCTTCTTTCAATATTGTATATGTGTGGCCTTCTAAATTATATTCATATTTTTATGTAAAATCTATAATTATTTTGTGTTATCAATCTAATTATACTATACACGCACGATTATAAAACTTAGATAATATTTATTTTGTATAATTATATTTTCATTAAATTTTTAGGTTTTCACATGAAAATTTAACTTAACTTTGATTCAACAACTAATGTAAATTTAGTAATCAAGTTGTATAAATATTTTTCCATGATAATCTTAAAAGTTGACTTATAAGATTTTAGCATCATGGTGTTCATTTGAGAAGTTTGATATCATTTTATACATATGTAACAAAAAACTAGCCATTAAATTTTTAATAAGGAAAAAAGAAAGTCTAAAATAAGTATTTATATCTCTAACTAGTTGTAACGAATCATAATGCAGATTAACATGCGAAGTACGTTAAAAAAAATTCTAGTAACTAAAAAAGAAAAAAAAAAGAAAAGGGAAAAAAAAGCCTAGGAATCAAACCTGCACCAATCAGTTCACAAGCTAATTCATTAACCAACTACACCGTTAGCCTTTTATGTATTTTTGTTACGAATTTAATATTTAATATGTTCCCCAGGAGCATGATGTAATATGAACCAAGGTCCAGGATATAATTTGCCACTCATCAAGATTAGTTCAATTTGGCAAGCAAATGAGCACTTAGATTTTGATTTGCTTAGAAAAAATAGAACGGAAACTATCAAATTGTATATTTTAGGTGTGATGAAATCAAAATCAAAATCATATCATATTTTAATAGATGTCTTATATTACTTATTTAATTTAGATAAAATAAGTAATAGAAATGACAAAATATCCCAAAAAAGATAACATAAAGTTATGCAAAGTTGGTTCATCATATTACCTTATTTACCCAAGACATATTCTTTAGCAAGTAGGAAAGGAGGAGAATTCCTAATTTCCTCACAAACAATTTAACAAATAGAATAAGAAACTATTAAACTGTACTTCAATAATATGCAATAGATACCCATGGCTAAATCTGCAGTAGATACATATGGCTAAATCTTGTATTTAATAGTCATTGCTTCAATAATTTGCAATAATCTTTGATAGTTAAGTTCAATAATTTTTTATTCAGTAATATGCAATAAATATCCAATTTACCATTCTTTGGTAGGTTTACTAAGACTTATAGCTAAATCCTGCTACTTTTATTTTCAAAATTTTTGTTCCAAGACTTATAATCATAGCCTTAAGTGCTAATTGTTACATACTTATTTAAACTGGAAATCCTACGTGAGTTATAAGCTCGTCTAAAGAGTCTATATCCTACTAGACCACTAGTAGAAGGAGTTCTTCTCTAATTATAATATGGCTATAGGAAATCTATTTACAAGTAAGATACTGCAACAAGTGAATCATTTCCTAATAAGGATCTATATCATAAGATATCACTATAAATAGCCTTTAAATCTCCATAAAGAGATAACTCGAAAACTTTATAATTCACACACTCTTCATAAATCATAATTTTACTAACTTAAGCATCAGAATGGTCCTCAAGCAAATCGTCTGGGCCCTCAAATTTTCATCCTTGTAGGTATCGAAGATTATCTAGAATGCTTGAGATCAGAATTCATCTTGAGCGCATCACTACTCATGGTATTTCAAATGCATAACTACTATATTCTACTTCAATGCGATTAATGCTTATCTTACTATAAATATGGATGGTAATGGAGTGGGGAATCTCATTTCCCATGCGGATTTGCCTTAAACGAGGCCGAGATTCTCTAATTTCTATCCCTATAGGATAGAAGATAAGGGATATTTCTTCCTTGTTAGCGGGGATAGGGCGGGAATGAGAGTGTATTACCCACCCCACAGGGATCCTCATAGCTATCCCTATGGAGACTCAATATTATACTTACATAGTTATCCTTAATATAAAAAAAAAAGTATATTACTTGGTTATGCTTATATATATAAACTCATGTATTAGGATTTCTAATTTTATCACTCACACATTATAATTCTTTTAGATCATGATAATTCTGAAAAATTTTAGATTG
>CANTUT010001965.1:7500-27500 GCA_947687605.1 Reutealis trisperma
GAAATGGGATGATGTCGGAAAGAATTTTTATTCAAACATTAATTGGTCGTGTATTAGCAGACAATATATATATGGGTACACGATGCATTGCCGTTCGAAATCAAGATATTGGGATTGCACTTGCCAATCGATTCATAACCCTTCGAACACAAACAATATCTATTCGAACTCCCTTTACTTGTAGGAGTACGTCTTGGATCTGTCGATTATGTTATGGTCGGAGTCCTACTCATGGCGATCTAGTGGAATTGGGAGAAGCCGTAGGTATTATTGCGGGTCAATCCATTGGAGAGCCGGGTACTCAACTAACATTAAGAACGTTTCATACTGGCGGAGTATTCACGGGGGGTACTGCAGAACATGTACGAGCCCCCTCTAATGGAAAAATCAAATTTAATGAGGATTTGGTTCATCCGATACGTACACGTCATGGGCATCCTGCTTTTCTATGTTATATAGACTTGTATGTAACTATTGAGAGTCAAGATATTCTACATAACGTGACTATTCCACCAAAAAGTTTCCTTTTAGTTCAAAATGATCAATATGTAGAATCCGAACAAGTGATTGCTGAAATTCGGGCGGGAACATACACTTTGAATTTTAAAGAGACGGTTCGAAAACATATTTATTCCGATTCAGAAGGGGAAATGCACTGGAGTACTGATGTATACCACGCACCTGAATTTACATATAGTAATGTCCATCTCTTACCAAAAACAAGCCATTTATGGATATTATCAGGAAGTTCGTGCAGATCCAGTATAGTTCCTTTTTCACTACACAAGGATCAAGATCAACTGAACGTTCATTCTCTTTCTGTCAAAAGAAGATATATTTCGAGTCCTTCCGTAAATAATGATCAAGTTAAACACAAATTCTTCAGTTCAGATTTTTCGGGTAAAAAAGAAAGGGGGATTCCTAATTATTCAGAACTTAATCGAATCATATGTACTGGTCATTGTAATCTCATATATTCTGAGATTCTCTATGAGAATTCTGATTTATTGGCAAAGAGGCGAAGAAATAAATTCATTATCCCATTCCAATCAATTCAAGAACGAGAGCGAGAGAAAGAACTAATGACCCACTCCGCTATCTCGATTGAAATACCTATAAATGGTATTTTCCGTAGAAATAGCGTTTTTGCTTATTTCGACGATCCCCAATACCGAAGAAGGAGTTCAGGAATTACTAAATATGGGGCTATAGGGGTGCATTCAATCGTCAAAAAAGAGGATTTGATTGAGTATCGGGGAGTCAAAGAATTTAAGCCAAAATACCAAATGAACGTGAATCGCTTTTTTTTCATTCCCGAGGAAGTGTATATTTTACCCGAATCTTTTTCCCTAATGGTACGGGACAATAGTATCGTTGGAGTAGATACACAAATCGCTTTAAATACAAGAAGTCGAGTGGGCGGGTTGGTCCGAGTGGAGAGAAAAAAAAAAAAAATTGAACTTAAAATCTTTTCTGGAGATATTTATTTTCCGGGAGAGACAGATAAGATATCCCGACACAGTGGTATCTTGATACCACCAGGAACGGTAAAAACAAATGCTAAGGAATCAAAAAAAGTGAAAAATTGGATCTATATCCAACGAATCACACCTACCAAGAAAAAGTATTTTGTTTTGGTTCGACCAGTAATCATATATGAGATAGCGAACGGTATAAATTTAGAAACGCTTTTCCCCCAGGATCTGTTGCGCGAAAAAGATAATCTGAAACTTCGAGTTGTCAATTATATTCTTTATGGAAATGGTAAACCAAGTCGGGGAATTTATGACACAAGTATTCAATTAGTTCGTACTTGTTTAGTGTTGAATTGGGACCAAGACAAAAAAAGTTCTTCTATCGACAAGGTCCGCGCCTCTTTTGTTGAAGTAAGCACAAATGGTCTGATTCGTGATTTCCTAAGAATCAACCTAGTGAAATCCCATATTTCATATATCAGTAGAAAAAGGAATGATCCATCGGGTTCAGGACCGATCTCTAATAATGGGTCAGGTCGCATCAATATTAATCCATTTTATCCCATTTATTCCAAGACAAGGATTCAACAATCACTTAAAAAAAATCAAAGAACTATTAGTACGTTGTTGAATCGAAATAAGGAATGTCAATCTTTGATAATTTTATCATCATCTAATTGTTTTCGAATGGATCCATTCCGCGATGTAAAACATCACAATGGAATAAAAGAATCAATTAAAAGAGATCTTATAATTACAATTCGAAATTCATTGGGCCCTTTAGGAACAGCCCTTCAAATTGGGAATTTTTATTTATTTTACCATTTAATAATATTAATAAATCATAATAAGATCTCGGTAACTAAATATTTGAAACTTGACAATTTTAAACAGACTTTTCAAGTACTTAAATATTATTTAATGGACGAAACCGGGCGAATTGTTAATCCTGATTCATGCAGTAACAGCATTTTGAATCCATTCAATTTGAATTGGTATTTTCGCCATCATAATTATCACCATAATTTTTGTGAAGAAAGATTTACAATAAGTAGTCTGGGACAGTTTATTTGTGAAAATGTATGTATGGCCAAAAACGGACCACATCTAAAATCGGGTCAAGTTATAATTGTTCGCATGGACTCTGTAGTAATAAGATCAGCTAAACCTTATTTGGCCACTCCAGGAGCAACCGTTCATGGCCATTACGGAGAAATCCTTTACGAAGGAGATACATTAGTTACGTTTATATATGAAAAATCGAGATCTGGTGATATAACGCAGGGTCTTCCAAAAGTGGAACAAGTGTTAGAAGTGCGTTCAGTTGATTCAATATCGATAAACCTAGAAAAGAGAGTTGAGGGTTGGAACGAATGTATAACAAGAATTCTTGGAATTCCTTGGGGATTCTTGATTGGTGCTGAGCTAACTATAGTGCAAAGTCGTATCTCTTTGGTTAATAAGATCAAAAAGGTTTATCGATCCCAAGGGGTGCAGATCCATAATAGGCATATAGAAATTATTGTACGTCAAATAACATCAAAAGTATTGGTTTCAGAAGACGGAATGTCTAATGTTTTTTCACCCGGCGAACTAATTGGATTGTTGCGAGCGGAACGAACGGGACGCGCTTTGGAAGAAGCCATCTGTTACCGAGCCATATTATTGGGAATAACGAGAGCATCTCTGAATACTCAAAGTTTCATATCCGAGGCCAGTTTTCAAGAAACTGCTCGCGTTTTAGCAAAAGCTGCTCTCCGCGGTCGTATCGATTGGTTGAAAGGCCTGAAAGAAAACGTTGTTCTAGGCGGTATGATACCCGTTGGTACCGGATTCAAAGGATTAGTCCAAGGCTCAAGGCAACATAATAGCATTTCTTTGAAAACTAAAAAGAAGAATTTCTTCGAGGGGGAATTTAGAGATAGAGATATTTTATTCCACCACAGAGAGTTATTTGATTCTTGCATTTCAAAAAATTTCTATGATACAGCAAAACAATCATTTATAGGATTTAATGATTCCTAAGAACGGATTCATCCTTTTACTTTAATTCTTTTACTTTATAAAATTAATTAAAAATGAATTCATTAAGGCGGTCCTGTTATTTGTTACATGTGATTTGTTAATAGTAATAAAGAAAATAAGGAATAGAAAGAAATTAACTGCGTGGATCGTATATCAACGTCCAATCTCCGGGAAAGGAGAAGGTTCCATCGGAACAATTATTTATTTCAGGGTACCCCGTCTCTCTTTTTTCTTTGAAAAAAAAAAAGAAAAAGAGAGAGAGGAAGTGTGGGGAGAAATGATAAGAAGATATTGGAACATTAATTTGGAAGAGATGATGAAAGCAGGAGTTCATTTTGGTCATGGTACTAGAAAATGGAATCCGAGAATGGCACCTTATATCTCTGCAAAGCGTAAAGGTATTCATATTACAAATCTTACTAGAACTGCTCGTTTTTTATCAGAAGCTTGTGATTTAGTTTTTGATGCAGCAAGTAGGAGAAAACAATTCTTAATTGTTGGTACCAAAAATAAAGCAGCGGATTCAGTAGCGTGGGCTGCAATAAGGGCTCGGTGTCATTATGTTAATAAAAAATGGCTTGGCGGTATTTTAACGAATTGGTCCACTACAGAAACTAGACTTCAAAAGTTCAGGGACTTGAGAATGGAACAAAAGACAGGTAGACTCAACCGTCTTCCGAAAGGAGACGCAGCTCGATTGAAGAGACAGTTAGCTCACTTGCAAACATATCTGGGCGGGATTAAATATATGACGGGGTTACCGGATATTGTAATAATCGTTGATCAGCAAGAAGAACATACGGCTCTTCGGGAATGTATCACTTTGGGAATTCCAACGATTTGTTTAATTGATACAAACTGTGACCCGGATCTCGCAGATATTTCGATTCCAGCGAATGATGACGCTATAGCTTCAATCCGATTAATTCTTAATAAATTAGTATTTGCAATTTGTGAGGGTCGTTCTAGCTATATACGAAATCCCTGATTAATAATAAGATAGATTAATAATAAGATAAAGAAATTATTTTGTGAACTCCATAGGTTTATGGAATCGGTTACTATTCCTGAATCGTACAAAAGAGATAAAAATAACCGAGTATATTATGTGATTTGTTGGTATCTAAAATATACAATTTAGGTGGGCAAGTCGAAAAAAAAAAAGATGGTTGAATCAAAATAATTCCTTTTAAAGTTTTCTTTCTTTCAGAGGGCAATATGAATGTTCTATCATGTTCCATCAACACACTAAAAGGGTTATATGATATATCCGGTGTGGAAGTAGGCCAGCATTTCTATTGGAAAATAGGAGGTTTCCAAGTCCATGCCCAAGTACTTATTACTTCTTGGGTTGTAATTGCTATCTTATTAGGTTCCGCCATTGTAGCTGTTCGGAATCCACAAACCATTCCGACTGGCGGTCAGAATTTCTTCGAATATGTCCTTGAATTCATTCGAGATGTGAGCAAAACTCAGATTGGAGAGGAATCTAGCCCATGGGTCCCCTTTATTGGGACTATGTTTCTATTTATTTTTGTTTCTAATTGGGCGGGGGCGCTTTTGCCTTGGAAGATCATAGAGTTACCTCATGGGGAGTTAGCCGCACCTACGAATGATATAAATACTACCGTTGCTTTAGCTTTACTTACGTCAATAGCATATTTTTATGCGGGCCTTAGTAAAAAAGGATTAAGTTATTTCAGTAAATACATTCAACCAACTCCAATCCTTTTACCCATTAACATTTTAGAAGATTTCACAAAACCTTTATCACTTAGCTTTCGACTTTTCGGAAATATATTAGCAGATGAATTAGTAGTTGTTGTTCTTGTTTCTTTAGTACCTTTAGTGGTTCCTATACCTGTCATGTTCCTTGGATTATTTACAAGTGGTATTCAAGCTCTTATTTTTGCAACTTTAGCTGCGGCTTATATAGGCGAATCCATGGAGGGGCATCATTGACTAATTTTCAAAATAACTTAGTGCAAGACAATCTGTGCCTTGTTCAAGATAATCTACTTATACTTAGTGAACATAAATAGACAAAAACGTCTATACGGTCTAAAGGAATAATAAATAAAAAAAAAAGATTACGATATTAGGGAATTGTAAAAAAAAGGAAAGAGATCTAAAAAAAAAAGATCTTTTTCCTAGAATTCGTTTGGATCATTTATACCTTCTTCCAATGAATATTCTCTTTATATTGATATTGTCTTGATTATTTTGTTCATTCAATTCCAATCTTAGGAGTCATAATCTGAATAAGAATTCTTTGTTTGTTTACAACGTGTGATTTAAAAAAGAGGTTCTATAGAGCGATTTCGATTTCAGTCGGTTTTATTCAATTCAACGATTGACAAAAAAAAAATATTAATAAATAATAAATTACACGAGCTTAGTCAACCAAAAACAAAGACTTATATTTCTATGCAATGATTCAGACTAATGAATTCGTCCATTTAGATTGATTGTATTTATGTGGAATAATGATAAGGAAGAGAAAAATTTATAAAAAATGAGATTCAGAAAAAATAGATTGTTTAGGAGAGTGGAATCAAACTAGGTGTATGTAATATATATAATGGAAAATGGCTATAAGCCAACTTTCTTTTTGTGAATGTTTCAAAAAATGATTTTCGAATCCGATTGAATCTAAGAGAATCTAAGATACGAATAGTTGGTTTACGTTATGGAAGAAGGATGTGTATATGTAATATACAGTATTACCTAGTTATATATGAGCTAAAAGATATATCTAATCCGCCCTACTACTGGAGATTTAGATAAGGATTCCAATAAAAGTCCTTCCTTTTTTTTCGTTTGTAACTGTGAATTGAATAAAGAGATTAAATCAAGAAAAAGAACGAAGAGTTCGAATTCAAAGAATAATTCGGAACAAAGAAAGAAAAGAAATGGAAAAACAAAAAAAGTTGTATGAATTCACAAAAACTTTGTGGATAGGAACTAAAAAATAGATATCGAAGTAGTTCTGATGATTCAATAATATTATTACTTCAATTCGGAGTTCTTAGTTACTTCGACTGGATGAAAATCTTATTGATGGAATGAATAATTAAGTCATAATTTATTGGTTGATTGTATCATTAACCATTTCTTTATTTTATTTTGGTGCGAGGAACTTATCATGAATCCATTGATTTCTGCCGCTTCCGTTATTGCTGCAGGATTGGCTGTTGGGCTTGCTTCTATTGGACCTGGGGTTGGTCAAGGTACTGCCGCGGGCCAAGCTGTAGAAGGTATCGCAAGACAGCCCGAGGCGGAGGGAAAAATACGAGGTACTTTATTGCTTAGTCTGGCTTTTATGGAAGCTTTAACAATTTATGGACTGGTTGTAGCATTAGCACTTTTATTTGCAAATCCTTTTGTTTAATCCTATAAAAAAATACGTATTTTTTTTTTTATTGCCTTGGACTTGCTGCTTGTTTTTCGAATTCTATCAAGATTTTATTCCTACAATTATTTATATTTATTTGTTTTTATTGGGACAATAACCCACGGGAAGGACTGAATCTTTTTTTTAAGTAAATGTTACAACAGGATATATTATTTTGTTTTGCAATTGACACGAGACCTGGTACCCAATTCTAAACTGAATTTTGAATTTTAATAAGAACAATACTTATTAGAGATTTCCAATTGAAAAAAAAAAAATAGATAATTAGTCTGTCTATAGTCTATAAGAAAAGAGGAGATCATATGAAAAACGTAACCGATTCTTTCGTTTCCTTGGGTCACTGGCCATCCGCCGGGAGTTTCGGGTTTAATACCGATATTTTAGCAACAAATCCAATAAATCTAAGTATAGTCCTTGGTGTATTAATTTTTTTTGGAAAGGGGGTGTGTGCGGGTTGTTTATTTCAAGAATAGGCTGGATTGAACCAGCTGCGCTTTTTTCGTTTTAATTAGGAAAGACAAGGTGTATAATCCTGCGAATTACTTCTGAATAAATTAAGAAATCATCTTTAAGAACCATAGCAGTTCGTGATTTATGGGGTAAATATACTTTGATTCTCTATCAACCAATAACATGGGACCATTAACATGGTTAAAGCTAAACTGTTTGAAGTCTAGACGCAGCAAGGTACTCTTTCTACTACTATGTTAATATCAAAATGGGTTCAAAATAAATAGTTGGAAATAGTTTTCGGTATAGAACACTCATGTCGAAAAAAGGCTTTGAACCCCTTTTTTTTTTTAATGGGTATTTCACCCATTCTTATCCAATGCTGAGTCGATAACCTATGCATTAAACTAAATTCTTTGGATTTGAAGAAAAAAAGGAAACAACTTTACTGACAATTACTTGTTTGGTCAGAAGAGTCCTCCGAATATTCCGGTCTTGGATTAGTGATTAGTTTCGATATTTTTTTTGGAATATGAATTATGAATAGAGAAGAGAGGATAGGCTCATTTCAGTCAAAAAAGATATGGGAATTTTCCCATAAGTAATTGAAAAAAAAAAAAAATTGAGCGTGAGAGCCAAATGAATCGAAAGATTCATGTTTGGTTCGGGAAGGGATCATGGAAGTTTTGCAATGAATGGAAAGATAATCTACTTTCATTAAGTGATTTATTAGATAATCGAAAACAAAGGATTTTGGATACTATTCGAAATTCAGAAGAACTACGCGAGGGGGCCATTGAACAGCTGGAAAAAGCTCGGGCCCGCTTACGGAAAGTGGAAATAGAAGCAGATCAGTTTCGAATGAATGGATACTCTGAGATAGAACGAGAAAAATTGAATTTGATTAATTCAACTTATAAGACTTTAGAACAATTAGAAAATTATAAAAATGAAACCATTCATTTTGAACAACAAAGAACGATTAATCAAGTCCGACAACAGGTTTTTCAACAAGCCTTACAAGGGGCTCTAGGGACTCTGAATAGTTGTTTGACCAACGAGTTACATTTACGTACCATCAATGCGAATCTTGGCATGTTTGGGGCGATAAAAGAAATAACGGATTAGTCCTTCTACTGTAGGCATTATTTTTTTTCCAAAAAAAATGAAAAAAAAATACTCATGGTAACCATTCGAGCCGACGAGATTAGTAATATTATCCGCGAACGTATTGAACAATATAATAGGGAAGTAAAGATTGTAAATACCGGTACTGTACTTCAAGTGGGCGACGGCATTGCTCGTATTCATGGTCTTGATGAAGTAATGGCAGGTGAATTAGTAGAATTTGAAGAGGGTACAATAGGCATTGCTCTGAATTTGGAATCAAATAATGTCGGTGTTGTATTAATGGGTGACGGGTTAATGATACAAGAGGGAAGCTCCGTAAAAGCAACAGGAAGAATTGCTCAGATACCGGTGAGTGAGGCTTATTTGGGTCGTGTTATAAATGCCTTGGCTAAACCTATTGACGGTCGAGGTGAAATTTCAGCTTCTGAATCTCGGTTAATTGAATCTCCTGCTCCAGGTATTATTTCTAGACGTTCCGTATATGAGCCTCTTCAAACAGGACTTATTGCGATTGATTCGATGATTCCTATAGGACGTGGTCAACGAGAATTAATTATTGGGGATAGGCAGACCGGTAAAACAGCAGTAGCCACAGATACAATTCTCAATCAACAAGGACAAAATGTAATATGTGTTTATGTAGCTATTGGGCAAAAAGCGTCTTCTGTGGCTCAGGTAGTGACTACTTTACAGGAAAGAAGCGCAATGGAGTACACTATTGTGGTAGCCGAAACGGCAGATTCTCCGGCTACATTACAATACCTCGCTCCTTATACAGGAGCAGCTCTGGCTGAATATTTTATGTACCGTGAACAACACACTTTAATCATTTATGATGATCTCTCCAAACAGGCGCAGGCTTATCGCCAAATGTCTCTTCTATTACGAAGACCACCTGGTCGTGAAGCTTATCCAGGAGATGTCTTTTATTTGCATTCACGCCTTTTGGAAAGAGCCGCTAAATTAAGCTCTCGTTTAGGTGAAGGAAGTATGACTGCTTTACCAATAGTCGAGACCCAATCAGGAGACGTTTCGGCTTATATTCCTACTAATGTAATTTCCATTACAGATGGACAAATATTCTTATCCGCAGATCTATTCAATGCTGGAATCAGGCCTGCTATTAATGTGGGTATTTCCGTGTCCAGAGTAGGATCTGCAGCTCAAATTAAAGCTATGAAACAAGTAGCTGGAAAGTTAAAATTGGAATTGGCGCAATTCGCGGAATTAGAAGCCTTTGCGCAATTCGCTTCTGATCTCGATAAAGCTACTCAGAATCAATTGGCAAGAGGTCAACGATTACGTGAGTTGCTCAAACAATCCCAATCAGCTCCTCTCACGGTGGAGGAACAGATAATGACTATTTATACCGGAACAACTGGTTATCTTGATTCATTAGAAATTGGACAAGTAAGGAAATTTCTCGTTGAGTTACGTATCTACTTAAAAACGAATAAACCTCAGTTCCGAGAAATCATATCTTCTACCAAAACATTCACCGAAGAAGCAGAAAGCCTTTTGAAAGAAGCTATTCAGGAACTGAAGGAGCGTTTTCTACTTCAGGAACAAGTATAAAGAAATTAATCACTTTTAATACTTTTATTTAGAATTCTTAATTCTAATATATATATAAATTCTAATATTTAGAATTCTTAATTCTAATATATATAAATTCTAATATCTAATATATATAATAATATATATAATAAATAATATATCTATATATAATATACCTAATATATATAATAAATAATATATAATATAATAAATAATATATAATATATATAATAAATAATATAAAAAAAAAATAATATATAAAAATATAAAGAAATAATAAATATATAGAAATATATAGAAATAGAATAGAAATATATAGAAATAGAATAGGAAAAAATTTGCGTCCAATAGGATTTGAACCTATACCAAAGGTTTAGAAGACCTCTGTCCTATCCATTAGACAATGGACGCTTTTCTATTCCCATTTTTTTCTTTTTTCTTTCTATTTTTATCTATTTTTTTAATATTTTTTTTAATTAATAATTAAATAATATTAATAATATAATATTAATATATTTATATTTCTATATTTTCTATATATTGATTTATTATATATTTATTCTAGATATTTCTATATATAAATTTCTATATATTTATTATATATTTTCTATATATTTATATATTTATTTTTATATTTTATATATTTATTTATTAATATTATTAATTAATATTAATAATATTATTATATTAATAATATTATTTAATTTTAAATAATTTTTTTTATTAATTTATTATTCTATTAATATTATTCTATTAATATAGAGATATTAATATAGAGATAGTATATTATATAGTCTATTTAAATAGAACAAACTATAACTATATAAAACCATATAATTATATAGTTATAAATCTATAATAACTAATTAGATAACTAACAGTATATAATATAAACAATATATAATAGAGTTATAGTATATATTGGTATTGTTAAAATCTATTTTCTATATAGTTATCTATATAATTATCTATATAATAAAATAATAAAAAAAAATAGAATAATAAAATAAGAATATAAAAAAGAAGAATATAATATAAAAAATACATATATAAAAATACATATATGAAGTATAGTTTAAATAGACTATTAAATAGACTATTTAAATATATAAAATAAACTATATTAAATTATGTTAATATCTAAAAATAAAAAAAAAAAATAGAAATGAATTTGAATAGAAATAAAAGAAATATATTAATTTCTATATAGAAATATTTAATCTATGTATATATTATCTCTATTTTTTCTCTATTTTTTAGAGAGTATAGGGATATAAGCGGGTAGCGGGAATCGAACCCGCATCGTTAGCTTGGAAGGCTAGGGGTTATAGTCGGCGTTGATTCATCATCCTTAACGTCTCTAATTCAAAACCGAACATGAAACTTTGGTTTCATTCGGCTCCTTTATGGATATGGAATATGGAAAAATTTCCAGCTATAAGGCGTGCACGAAAAAAAAATTCGACCCATAACATCTATGTCAGCTTTTCTGTCTTAATGCATTCAAAACAAGGCGCTTTCTAGATGATCCCTCTAGACGAGTGGGATTTTTATAATCTTTCTAGTTACTTCGTTCTCTATTTCTATTTGAGAGAATCCTTAGGAAAAGCATTTTGTTTCCACCGAGCTAAAACAAGATGTCGATGCCTATAGTAAACTAAAGTCATCGTTTAATACTTATTTTGCTTCAATCTCGACTATACAAAACAAAGAAAAAATTGAAGATTTAGTTACGATTAGAAATAAACTTTTCTGTCTTTTTCCATAGATCCTTTACTCATACTCATTCAATTGAAAGTATTGATCCAATAAAAAAAAAAAATTATGTTTCGTAATTTCATAATCCAACTTTTCAATTTCTAATTGATTCTTGGATACAAATCACGAGAATGTATATTCTTCCTCGAATTTTCATTGAGAGGGAAAGGATTAAATCTTTTTAAGAAATAAAGTTTTTCATCGGAATATGAGCCGAGGGATCCCTTAACTATTAGGGTTAAGCGACCGAATCACACTTTTACCACTAAACTATACCCGCTACGATGCGATTATTGTATATAAATGAACCTTTTGTCGAGTAAGACAATTGAGCATTTTGAATATATTTTATTAGAATTATATTATTATAATTCTATTATTATAGAATATATTATTTTATAGAATATATTTTTATTTTATTTAACTATTTTATTTAGTTTATTTAGAAATTTAGAAATAGTTTATTTAAATTATTTAAATAAATTTCTTTAAATTTTTAATTATTCTTATTAATCATTTTATTAATTTTTTAATCATTTTTTGAATTTTTATTAATTTAATTTAATTACTAAATTATTTTTTAATTATTTTATTAATTTAATTATTAATTAATTTAATTATTAATTAATTTAAATTTAATCCTTTATAAATTTTTAGAAATCATTTTCTAAATCAAATATTAAAAATCAAATAATTTTTTATGATTTAAATAATCTAATCTTTTATGCTTTATATCAAATAACCTTTTCTAATTTAGAATTTCGAATAGAATTTATAAAAATAAAATAGAATAGAAAAAGAAATAGAAATAAAATAAATAATAATAAAAATAATTAAAAATAATAATAATAATAAAACTAATTAAAAATAATAATTAAATTATAAAATTATAATAATTAAATAATTATAATATATATATAATATAAATAATATATATATAATATAAATAAAAATATATAATATAAATAAAATAATAAATATATATAATATATTATATATATATAATATATTATATATAATATATATTATATATATATAAATAAATATATATATATATAAATAAATATATATATAAATAAATAAAAAAATAAAAATAAAGAAGTCTTATTTATTTGATATTTTTTATTTCTTTTCTATATTATATCAATCAATATTCTATATTGATTGATATATATTGATTGGTTGGTTGGAATATTAAGGTGGAGATATTTTTTTAGAACCCTTAATCTAAATATCTAAATTCTAAATGAAATTGTAAGAATTGCGGATGAAAGTTTTATATATTTAACTTTTTTTATATATTTCATTTTTATATATTTCATTCTTTTAAATATTTTATTTATTTTATAGTTGTATTATAGTCTACAAATAGAACTAGTTGTATTATACATTAAATTATATACTAATATATATAATATAAAAATAGAATAAAAAATAAAAATATAAAATAAAAAAAATAATAAAAATGAATATTAAATAAAAAAATAATATTAATATGATATATTAAATAGAATAGGATATACTAAATTATATTTAATACATATATAAAAGAATAGATAATTATAAAAGAATAGATAATTATGAAAGTAATAAAGAGAAAAATAAGACAAAAAGCCTTTTTTCGTGTTATGTAATATAACATAGTAATTATTCTTTTAAAATCGGGAGAGATGGCTGAGTGGACTAAAGCGTCGGATTGCTAATCCGTTGTACGAATTATTCGTACCGAGGGTTCGAATCCCTTTCTTTCCGGCGATGACTTGGAATTTTTTTTTATCTTTTCTTTCAAATTAAGCGAACCCTTTTGCTTTATTTAATATTTAAAAATGTAGAATAGATAAAAAAAAATGCTAAGAACATTTAAAAATCAAGAAGAACCCTTTTTTTAGTCTTCACGCCCAGGATTACGTCCGGGATCATTAGATAAAAATCCAAAGATGAAGAGAGAAACAAAGAATATCACTACTGTGTAAACAAAGAGTTTGAGAGTAAGCATTATAAAATCTCCAAGATCTTTTTTTTTGTTTGGAAAAAAAAATAGAGAATCTATTTTTATACCACATATTCTATTTTAACTATACCACATATTCTATTTTAACACCAAGAAATGAATCGATTTCTAGAAATAGAAAAGAATTCTCTAGATTCATTTGTAATAAGAGTCTAATCTTTCATTGCCAATAATTTTCTTTCATACCAAAAATTCGATATTTTTTTTTTTATAACTATCTAATAGGATCTGAAATGGAAAAAAGTTCAGAATGAGAAAAAAGAAAAAAAAAATGGGGTGATCAAAAATTGTCGCGTTTATACAATAACTTGAACTTGTATGTTTGAATTAAGAGCTTATACTATAAAACTTATCTGATCTTATCAATTGCTATAATTTTTTTGTCGAATAAATCATGAATTATTCTAGGACAGTATTAAAGATCTCATCGAAAACTTACAGCAGCTTGCCAAACAAAGGCTAATAGAAAAAAGAGTACAGGGATTACTGGCATAACATCTACGATTGGATTCAAAAAGGCGTAGGCTTCGGGCAATTTTGTGAAGAAAAAATTGCTTGAATAAAGGGCAGAATTAAGACAGATGCAAATTAAACTAAAAATATTAAGCATAACAAACATTTTGTTCTTGAAGATAATTGTATTTTGACTGAGTTATTAATATGTTATTGATAGAAAATTTAATAGAAAATAAAGTCAGGTAGATAAAAAACCCTTCTTTATTAAATTTTATTAAATTCACCCAATCAAAAATCCTTCAATTCTCAAATAAAAAAAAGAATAGAGGAAATCATATTTTTATACAATATCTTAATTGAATTCTATATTATGATCAACAAATTCAGTTTAATTCTATATCCACACATACTAAAATCCGAACAACAAGCTAATATATTTCCTAGATATTTGGCGGGAATTGACGAAGAACCAATACCGATATTAGTTTTTATTAGTGTTGAATAGAAATATAAATGGGGCGTGGCCAAGTGGTAAGGCAACGGGTTTTGGTCCCGCTATTCGGAGGTTCGAATCCTTCCGTCCCAGCTATTCTATTATTCTATATATCAAAAAAAAAGGATCCTTCCTTTTTTTATTTATCATTCATCATTTCACATATAATTGGGAGAGTAGATAGGAGTTAATTAGTAATGGAAGATATCAATTTCAATGCCTGGGCCTGTTAAAATCTTATTAACAAACAAAGAAAATACATACGAAATATATGCATTTTCTTTTAATTAACCTTATTTTCAGATATTTTGTCTTTGGCTTGAATGAATAATTCTAAATCTATCTAACAATTGAGACGGGGTTGATTCATATATCTATCCTATTCCCTTTACTTTAGGAAAAATTTTTAGAAAGACTCAAGTCAAAGAAACTACTCATAAAATGAAGAAATGCTTATATATATATGTATTCTTAGCTATATGTATTCTTAGCTATATGTATTCTTAGCATTTTGTTTTATTAACGCCTTTGTTTCCATTTTTTTAATGGAAAAATTTTGTTATCCCTTACTAAATTTAAATATTTAACATAGAATATCCATTTAACTATTTAACTTAACATAGAATATCTATAATTTAACATAGAATATCTATAATTAATTCCAGTGACAATTCTTTAGTCTATCTGATAAATAAGATGGCTTTCTAGTATTTCGAGTCTGGTTTTAACATTCCGTATGAAAGAATAACAACGTCAAATTTTCCTGACATCCGTCTTTTTTATCCACTATTACACTAAATAAAAAATTGGATATTTTGAACCTATTTATTTGTTTTAAATCGTTGATGGTTTAATCCGAATCTGAATATAGGAATTTTTTTCTCTTATGATGATAAAATAAATGTGTTTCTTACTGTAAAACAAAACTTTATTCAAATAATGATATCGAGATAGGCAATTTAAAAATGAAACCTTTTTAATGGTTTTTTATAAATCCTTGGGACTCGAAGAAATGTGAGATAGGCGAATCCATCCTATCGAGTCACTTGAAGATTCAAAAAGAACTTCTTTCTTTATCTTATTAGAATTGTAAATCAAAAAATATTCATACAATAAAATACGGGGGTGGGGTTAAATTGAATTCTTTCTGACGCTTCTTCAGAAACTACCCAATAGAAGTTAAAAGTTTAGATTACTTTGTACCGGTTGAAACAATGACTATTCACGATTCCAGAATTGAATCAATTACATACTAGTTCAAAACTCAAGGAATGTTATGGTAAAACTTCGGTTGAAACGATGTGGTAGAAAGCAACGTGTGACTTGAAGGACACGATCGGCTGTGGATTCTTACACCCACCCTATATATATCCTATTAATATATATCCTATAAATTTAATATTACCTAGCATATAGCAATAGTGTATAGGACTGAAGGTGCTCTTAGCTCGACATTGTTTGTTTTGTTATACACTAGAACCCTCTTTTTTGTTGGGTTGTAATGTAAATACTACAGGATGGAGCTCGAGTAGAAAGTATTTGTTTTTCTTAGGGGGCAAGAATCTAGGGTTAATCCTAATCAATAAGTTAGAACAACTTCGTAAGTATATTTTCGATATCGAAATAGAAAGGATCCAATTCGAACAAGTTTCAAATCCAAGAATAAAGTTTGTTGGAATTGACCAAATTCTTTTGATTAAAAAATAAAGTGTATCGCGCAGGAATCAACCCTTAGTCTGATTCTTTAATAGAAAGAAATCACAAAAAATGGTATGTTGCTGCCATTTTGAAATGATTAAAGATCACCGAAGTAATGTCTAAACCTAACGATTCAAGGAAAAGATAAAGGATCCTGGAACAAGGAAATACCGTTTTCAATTGTCTCAACAATTAGATCAGAATGAAGAATCCAAATAGATTCTAAAAGAAAGAAACAAAGAGAAAGGAAAGGGGATTAGAGATCACTCAATAAATGAAATTCCTAAAGGGTTGTTCCCTTTGAGCTATTTGAAAGTTATCCAACTTGAGTTAGGGGGGTACAGATGGTTTTTTTTTTTTCTTTTTTGGTAAACAAAAATAAGACAAAAATAAGAACAAAAGGGATTCAAATTATAGTTTAATTGATTTGATAATTTTATGGATCTATTTGACACTATAATTCTATACATATACAGAACTTCGAATCATTTTTTCTCGAGCCGTACGAGGAGAAAACTTCTTATACGTTTCTACGGGGGGGGCCTTTTTTTCTACCTCTATCTCAATGAGCCGTTTATCGAATCGTTGCAATTGATGTTCGATCCCGAAGAGAAGGAAGAGATCTTCGGAAAGTGGGTTTTTATGATCCGATAAAAAATCAAACCTATTTAAATGTTCCTGCTATTCTATATTTCCTTGAAAAAGGCGCTCAACCTACAGGAACTGTTCATGATATTTTAAGGACGGCGGGAGTTTTTACGGAACTTCGCCTTAATCAAACACAATTTACTTAATAAAATACAGGGTGCGGGTAATTCGTATACATATAATTCGTATACATATATAGCTTTGTATAACCTTTTCTCTACTATCCCCCCTTCTCTTGTTCTATTCATATTCTATTCATACCTATTTTTTTTCGACTATAGACTGCTAACATAACGACAAAAATCTATTTTTTTTTTTTCAAAATATTCACATTCATATTGACAACAGTGTATCAAATAAATATAATCCGATCTGAGGTAATTGATCTTTTCTGTGGATCTATTTATCCCTGTTCCATAGATTTGGTTTTTTTTCTTTATTCAAGTGATGGGTTTCTTGGATTTGTTGTGATACAAAAGTTTTGTTTGATTGAAAAAAAAAAATGTATAAAAAAGGTTCTAAAAAAAAAAAAAAAAATAGAATACAAATCTATAAATAGAATAGAAATATAGAAATATTCTATTCTAAATAAATTTTTTTATTTTCTATTTATATAAATTCTATACTAGAAATAGAAATTCTATACTAGAAATAGAAATATATAAAATAAATAACTATATTATAGAAACTATATTATAGAAATCCATTTTCTATTATAGAAATATAGATAGAAATATAAAAATCAGAATATATATATATAAAATAATATATAATAATAAAATAAATGAAAAATAAATGAAATTATATATATATATTAATAATATAAAATAATAAAATAATATATAATATAAAATATTATATAAAAATTATAATTATATATAATTATATAAAAAAATTAGAAATTATATAAACAGAAAATAAAAAATGAAATAGAAAATGAAAAATGTATACGTATATATACGTATAAGAAATATATATATTTTCTATTTTGGTTAAATATTTTCTATTTTGGTTAAATATTTTCTATTTTGGTTAAATATATATATTTTGGTATAGATATATAAGGCATATAGGTATATATATATAAGACATATAGATAGAATAAATAAATCGAATCATCGAATCTAAGTAGAGAATACATAAAGAGAATAAAATAGAAAAAAAAAAATAGAAAGATTAAGAATGGATAGCGTAAGGAATAAGAGGCGATCTATAAAATTTTACTTTATCTATTATCTATATTTATCTATATTTTTATATTTATCTATATTTTTTGATCTCTTCTTTTAGAATTGATATCAATTTTTGATATTTCATTTCTTTAAATTTCTTGCTAGTTTAATGTTTTGATTGTGCCGTGTGATTCAATCTCTTTATTTATTTTGATTCCGATTGTATCTACATAATCTAATTTTTTTTTTGGGGGGGGGTTGCTAACTCAATGGTAGAGTACTCGGCTTTTAAGTGCGACTAACATCTTTTACGCATTTGTATGAAGAAAGATATTCGTCCATACCATCGGTATGGTTTGTAAGACCACGACGGATCCTGAAAGGAATGAATGGAAAAAACAGCATGTCGTATCAATGGAGAATTCTGTGAATATTTCATTTTTGCCGGATCGGTCCAAACCTTATTTGAATTCTTGGTGCGGAACATAAAAAAATGAATTCAAAGTTGGGTCGAGTGAATAAATGGATAGAGTCCTACGGTTCCAATTATAGGGAAACAAAAAAGCAACGAGCTTACGTTCTTAATTTGAATGATTATCCGATCTAATTAGACGTTAAAAAGAAATTAGTACCTAATACGGGAAAGGCTTTTCTATAAGCAGATTTTCGATTTTCTTTTAATAAGTCCTAACTATTAGCTATTCTCCACTATGAGGGGGGATGAATGCGTAGAAGAAAGAGTATATTGATAAAGAGATTTTTTTCCAAAATCAAAAGAGCGATTGGATTGAAAAAATAAAGGATTTCTAATCATCTTTTTATCCTATCCTATAATGCACATAAAACAATTAGATGTAAAATAAAAAGGAGAGGATGAGGAGTCCGTTAATGAGTTTACCTATTTTATTTCCGAGGTATCTATTCTTTTCTTATTATACTACTTTGTTTTTACTGTATCGCACTATGTATCATTTTATCATCAATCCAATAAAAATCCTCTATCCTTACTTTGATCAAATCTAATAAAAAAAATGGAGGAAGGATATTTAGAACTAGATAGATCTCGAAAAAATGACTTCCTATACCCATTTATCTTTCGGGAGTATATTTATACATTTGCTCATGATCATAGTTTAAATAGATCTATTTTATTGGAAAATTTAGGTTATGACAAAAAATCTAGTTTATTAATTGTAAAACGTTTAATTACTCGAATGTATCAACAGAATCATTTGATTATTTCGGCTAATGATTCTAACCAAAATCCAATTTTTAGGTACAACAGGTATTTGTATTATCAAACGATATCAGAGAGCTTTGCAGTTATTGTGGAAATTCCACTTTCTCTAAGATTAGTATCTTCTTTAGAAAGGTCAAAGATAGTAAAATCTTATAAATTACGATCAATTCATTCAATATTTCCTTTTTTCGAGGACAAATTTCCACATTTAAATTATGTGTTAGATATATTAATACCTTACCCCATCCATCTAGAAAAATTAGTTCAAACCCTTCGCTATTGGATGAAAGATCCCTCTTCTTTGCATTTATTACGACTCTTTCTTCATGAGTATTGGAATTGGAAGAGTCTTTTTATTCCAAAGAAATCTCCAAAGAAATCTCCAAAGAAATCTATTTCTATTTTTACAAAAAGTAATCCAAGATTTTTCTTGTTCCTATATAATTCTCATGTATATGAATACGAATCAAT
>CANTUT010001966.1:0-42222 GCA_947687605.1 Reutealis trisperma
GTTTGAGATCTACTTTCATTTCCTCCCGTCTACGTGGCATAGTTCTTTCTTCTTTTGTTAGACCCTAACTACGTAAAAAATTGCCATATATCGGGAAAGCCTTTCCCAAATCACTTTAAGATTAACTCTTGAGTACAAGGGGGAGAAGCTGTGAATCGATAAATGATCTTAGGAGTCAGTTCTCTTTCTGTTTTCACGAATCCCAACGGAAAGAAGCCCTCGCTAAGGCGGGATGGATTGCAGCTCGGTTGATCAGCCGGGATTGGGGGCAGGGAAGGAATAGACCAAATTCTAGAGCTTTAAGCTAGCTTTGAAACAAACGAGGCAGATACACGAAGTTAGATCAAAAGCAAGCGAGCAAGGTGGGTGGGAATAGATTGTAAGTCGTACTAATTCTTTTCCATGGGAGGGGGTAAGGGCAGCTAAAGTAAGCTATTCAGAAAGCTGGGTGACCTATTCGACCGTGTTACATCGGTTTATAGTTCATAGATAGGGCTCCTGAGCTCCATAAAATGGAGGGAACGAACCGTGTTCAGAACCAAGCGATCGGATGAGAAGGAAAGATTTGTTTGATTAATCGCCTGAACCTGCCTTTCACTCCTTTCACTCCCTTTCTATTTTTTTTTCTTCGCGGGAAATTCGTTAAAAGAAGATATCTGATCGATCTGTCTGGAAAGACTTCCATCTCCATCCCTATTGGGAACCAAATAAAGTGATTCTCAATGGCTGGTTGAGCTCAAGCTCCCGTACCCGCTCCTGACTCCCATACTGGGTAGAGTTGAGGGACTGTTTTGACTCTGACTTCTCCAGCCACTGGTATGAGGGGAAATCCATTAATAACAGATATTCTTCCATTTTAGGTAATCATCTACTTAGTATTGCTTGCTTACTTTAGAGCTAAAGAGCTGAGGCTCGCTCTTCCGCCGGTCAAAAGTCGAAAGGAGAATAGGAAACCTTAAATTGGATTAGGAGGTTGAGGAGGGAATAAAGACCTAGCCCCGTATCTGTTTCGCTGAACCTGCATCCAGGGTCCATACGTGGACATTGCTTCGGGTGTAGGCTCCTTATTTCGGGTCGGATCCTTTCATCTTCTTGACCCGGATCATGAGCTACTGTAGCTGGTCTGCCCACCTCGCATGTCTCCTCTCTATGTCCATAACACCCACACCTAAAGCAGATGAGGTCTATCCCTTCATACTCAATCCTCCGTATGTGCCTTCTTAGCCTATATTTCGAAAGTAATGGCTTCCTTAGATCTACTTCAATGCACAACCTAGCATACTTCCCTCTTTCCGCCAAAGAAGTAGTCTTGTCAACTTTGACAATCCGTCCTATTTTGCTTCCAAGCCTTTCCAGGAAAGGTTGATCAAAATATTCAATAGAGAGGTTTAGCGTAGCGTAGCCCATACAGCCAGATTCTTAATGGCATCCTCCTCTGGTTGGAAAGAAGGACACCATTTGCGGATAGTGAGGTAGTGGTTTGCAATCATCCATGGTCCTTCACTCAGAACATAATCATAATGCTCTAGGTTAGCAAACTTGGCTAAATAGTAATCATTCCCTAAATCAATAAGCTTCAACTCTTCTTTTGGAGACCCTTAATCGCAAACTCAAATAATTGAACCCTATATCCCTCTACTTCTCCGGAAGCTGCTAATTTTCTTCGTCTTTTTAAGGGAGTTCAGTTCCCAGAGGTCGAGGATCAAGAGGTTTTTATTCCTGGACGTACTTCAGCTTATTAGATAGAAGGAGAAGGGAGTACGCTTAGTTAACGAAGAAAGAATTTTGCAATAACAGGGGATAGCAAGAAAATGGGTTAAGAAAAGCAAGCAAAGCACGGGTTCAGAACAAAAGAACAGAGGGAAGCTCTGATCGGAGAAGAATGATCACTTTTAATAAGACATTGAGCCCATAATCCCTTGACTAAGGCATTCATGAAAACTAGAAGAAATTCACATAGATAAGAATATCTCTACGGAATACATGGAATAGCCCAGCAAGTAGAAAGCACTAATGGGTGACTGAAAGCGCTTAGGAAGGACAGATTCACTCTTTCCTGCTAACCTCCTGGCTTTATGATTATACTGAGCTTGCACATTAGTGGTCCTTCCACTTCTCCGAGGGACTACGTACGGCATGACCTTTAATAGCTGCTTGGGGAGGAGTGCAGACAATATCGCTAGCGAAGTACTTGTCTGCACGTCCTGATAGGGCAGGTTGGGATAATAGATATCTGACCGGGCTTGCTTTAGTCATAAGTCGAACAGAATGAGCTAAAAGAGTTAGTTTGCCGTAATCTTTGAGCTGCAAAGACTAACTAGGGTATGTCAATATCTGATCATGGAAGCGGTGGTTTACCAGCTATTGGCGGGAATCACTTGAACTTGTCTCGAAGCAGCTACCTTTCCTATAGAATCGTGACCCAAAAGCTCGGCATCACGAAACCAAACGTGACACTCTCGCTCATTCAGCCTGCTGCCCAGGAACGACATGGTGATCCCATTCCTCTTACTATCCATCTTTGGAACCAGTGAGGGGAAGAACGAGTGAACCAAAACCAGGTCTTTCTGTTCCTCCAGCACCGATGGAAGCTCGCAGCGACCTCTTGACTCCACAACAGCAAATGAATTCCCTTCACCAGTGGGCCCCTTCACTTAAGTTTTATTTGATTCATGAATGGAAGAATTGAGCTTCTGCCTAGGGTTACTAATAGAAAAGAAGCAAGGCATTCCACTCTTGTTTCATTGAGTTGAGACATGGTTAGTTCCGTCGGGGAAGATTGCACATTAGCATGGCACACGGGAAAGCTTGACCAGTCATTGCCCAGATCCGTTTCGATAGGATTCCTTTGAGCGCGTTGGGACTGACCTTGATTGATCCGCCTGGTGAAGAGAGAGAACAGTCACGATGACGAACGAACCACAGACAGTAGCACTTGACCAGATGTAGACGTTAGAACTTGACCCAATGGTAGCACTGGCCTTCGTGTCCAGATGTGAGCACTTGCCTTCCTATCTATTATACGTTCACACTCGATCCACTTGCATACCGATCTACCTTACAAAGAGAGAGCGAAGCAACTACGAGCCCAACCTGCATGTAATAAGCTGCTGATCGAGCCATGCCGTGAGTGACTTAATACGAGGCGATTGGGCTACATTCCATTTAGTTGAAAACCTGGGTTCCAAACCATGCTATCATGGGTTGGTTACTATTCTATTTCAATAGATGAAGTGACTTCGTCTTACTTCGTTTCATCAGCAGGTAACAGTCTGACTTCATAGCTTGGGTGGCTGAGCATCTTGCTTGTCTGACCGGTGCTTCACACCTTCTAAGGCACTGACTAGAGCACCTACCTCAAACCCAAGAGCTTCAGCTACCGCTATGATCTTCTTACCTAGAATGAGGAGAACTTTAAGTGAGCAGCATAGTTTCTATACGATTGAGTCAGACCTTGTGTACCAGATGTTCAGTAGGGGTCTCTCGATTCAACAAGTCTACTTTTGCAGGGCCGAATCCAAAGGGAAATGGCGATACCAAAAAGGTACTGGGCTAATGGAGCAATGATTACTCCTCCAAGGAGGTTATCCCCAGCTTAAGGGGAGCTGTAACTACATATCATATATGAAACAGAACCTTGTCGAAAGCTCGCTATTTCGACTTTCCAGAAGTGGAAGAAGTGAATACGGCGGGAAGTACCACCAAAATGAGTTTGATGGAAGAATAAGCATTTCATTGCTGTATGAACTAGAATCATTACAGAATCCGCTTTCCTTGCCCAGGAATGAGCATCAAGTGGTAACTCAAAAAGAAGTGGGCATAGCAGCTCCATTCCCGGAGAGATGTAGCTTGGAAGCAGTAAGCTGTGCTGTGCTCTTATTCTTTCGACCAAGACAAGCTCGAACCCACCTACAAGCCCTAATTAGACGCGGACCTGTATGTCCACCATATCGAAGAGAGGAGCTTCTCGACTCACATTTACACGTCCAGGTCATATCATATGAGTGTCAGAGCTCAGGAGCTCTTTGGTTGAAGTAGGATCCCGGCCAATCAACCATACTACCTACAAAACAACCAGGGGAGGCAAAAACCGACTTCAAAGTCTGAAGCCTGACGTTCGGCTTCTAGCAAGGTGCGAAGCGAACTCACTACGATTACTAAACGCCCTTAGACAGAGACGCACCACGCTCACTCGGTATTCCTGAATCAGGAAGACCTTCGCTCACTCGCCTAACTCCCACTTCGGCTAAGCAGCACTACAAGCGGCAGGCTGGGCCATCACGCTAAAGCACCCTTAGCACAACGGTCAGACAACTCAACTTCAAAGCAGAGGTGCCTAACCGCATAGAAAACAGATAGGAAAAGGAAGAAGCATAATTCAGAACAGAACAAAGAACAGAAGGGCAGGGAAGGATGGAGGTACTAGGTACGCTTCACTACAATCCAGCAGTACAGCCCAACCCACTAGCGCAGAACTCACTCAAGAAACTAGCTCCTCAAAAGCACTAAACTCAATAGGCTTCGAGCAAGCAATCCTACCTCTAGCAAAATCAAAAACAAATGGGGTACGCTTGAGACAGGAAACCAAACGGGATGCCTAAGATCCGAAGTGAAAGCGAAGCGGTTGAATAGTGCACTCAATCTCTGGTATCGACGTCAGGGCCAGGGGCTGAGGGCGAGCTTACGTACGGAAACTCACTAAAAGCAAACAACGGCGAGAAGCTAGAAGAAGTCGGGAGTTCTACTAGCTTTTAGCTTGAACGTGGCGAATGCTATCTCTTTACCGCCTTTCACTGGATGGGACGAATCCGCTCTTTTGTTTTGACTTAGTTAAGGAAGCAATTGTTATCTTTGCGTTTAGCTGGGAAGCTCTGGTCAGGCTATGGGATAGAGATTTCTCTTGTTTTTCGCTGTCCTAGAGGAGGTAGCTTTTAGTAGGCATATTTCATAAGCATAAGCTGTTCTTGCTAACGTCCTTAAAAGGGAGGGAAGTAGCCCGAGGGAGAAAGAATAATAAAGACAGAACCAGTAGCCCTATCTTTGGTTAAGGAGCATGAAACTGAATTGGTATTAGTGGTTCGCTTTCCCTTGTTACTATGGTGAAATTCATGTAGCCTATGACTTCGGTGGTAGCTAGGCGGCTTGGTGCTTTAGTTGTAGGCAGTAGGAGATTGCACAGGGGCCTTATTTTACTTTCTCTGAGCGGGATAAAGAATTTTAGGGTCAAAAACCTGTGATCGCGAGATAACAGTCCATCTCCTCAGAATCTAGGACAGTGAACCAATAAACCGAAAGGTGAAGGAAGAGCTCCTATGTTCGGCTGTAGGACCCTCTAAGATGCTGTGGAGTGAGAAATGAACGAGAATGTTCCAATAATGAGATCTTGGGATGGGACTTTGAAAGCTACTTACATCTGTAATATATTGGATATGCTTCCACATCCCGTTAAAAAACTTGTAAATGATTGGTGTCAGAATTCCCTACTTGGACTAGGAGAGTCCTACGCTCTACCACTGATAGACCATATTCTCAATATTCTAACCTTTATCTCTGTACAAAGAAATCCTGAATAAGCACACCGATAAGGCAGGACCAGGAAAAACTTCTAATCCTACTACTTCACCTCTTTCCAACCTTTTTTCACTAATGCTTCGCTACTACTACTAGATAGATTCTTTCATTCCTTAAGTGAGCACTACCCTACGAAAGTACTTGATCGACCTCTACTCCGTCCTCAGTCTTGCCTGAGCATGGATATTCAAATGAACTGCTTGATTCCCCTGTCTTTCTTGCTCCAACGAGAAAAGGAAAGAAGTCGTCTTGGTATTGGATCCGCTCTTCTGTTAGCATGAACATGAATTAGATTCTATTCATCTTCTTTATTCTTAAGAGAACCCCCCACCCGAACCATTCTTAAGACCACCAAGCCCTCTCGAATGAGTTCTACTATAGAAGCTTTCAACGTACACCCGGGGACAAATCTTTCACTCACTGAGAAGTGAAAACCTGTGACTAGATCGTCCTGAAGACGGATGCGACGGGAAGAAGTGGCATTTGAAAGTGTTGCTGACTTAACATTTAGGTTTCGGCATAACAAAGCTTGCACTGTCTTTTCGCACTTAGGCGCACAGCGTGCCATTGGTAATGATTCTACTACGGTGCCACAAATTCGCAAGCTGATCCTAAGTAATCGTTGTTGTTCATTGGATTCCGGAGGAACTACTTCGTTAGGATTGGGGAATTGCTGCGATTCTTCCTGAATAGCCTGGATTCTCCCGTCGAGAGTCACTTTGAAAGTCTTACCTAAACTCTTCCGACTGAATATGATAAAGCCTATAAAACAACGAGCTACTATCATTTCTTCATTATAGATTGAGATCTTCTTCGAACTTAATGCACAAATAGATAGAATAGCAGCAAATAACATCTTTCTAGCCTGCATATTCGTGGAACTCAATCTCATTTAGAAAGCTTATCTCTATCTTTCAGCAACTGAACGGGAAGTGGTTTAGGAAAGGACTTTAGAATCGGATGCGCTCGCCCAGCGAGAAAGGCCCTGAACCTGCCAACCAAGTCAAAATAAAAAAGAAAGAAGAGAACGAGAGGTTATTAAAGACAAATTCGTTAGAGTCTGGAGAAGAGAACTTCGTATTTTGGGAATTCTCTAGGAGTCATGTTTAACCTTGAATGCTATTAATAAATTCTACAGCAATAGTCCCTCGGACTCGGAAAGTAATAACGAAAATGGCTAACCCAATAGCAGATTCCGCAGCTGCCACCGTTGGAACCAATGAAGCAAATGATTGACCCATCATATCATCCGAAGAAACGGAAAATACCAAAAAGTTCAAATTCACAGCTAATAACATTGATTCAATTGGCATTGACATAATAGGAATATTTCGTCTATTAAGGAGGATTCCCCGAATACCTAAAATAGAGATGATCATAGAAAATGTAAAATATTTGATAGGATCCATTTCGGGAACGTGGAATGTAAAAGAAATTCAAATGTTATAACTCCAGTACGTCAGGAACGCTATGTCATTTACAACCCCGGCGTATTTCGGATGCTTGAAGGCCCCGCTGACCCGAAGTTCTTTAGAAAGATTCTTCTTTATCGACGGTGATCGGTCATGGTATCCATAGCGTTACTTCTTTTTCGGCCAATTCTAAGAAAGATAAATCCCGAAAAATCCGTCAATAAATGACGAACCCCATTATACAGATGATAGGACAGGGCTAAGGCAGTAATCTCGACGGAGATTAGGATGAGCTTTGATGAAAAAAAGAAGAATTGGTAGAAATTCTCATAGGTGAAGCAAATCAAACCTATTTTCAGACAAAGAAGATAAAAAAACAAAACTATAGTGGCTAGGAAAGCCCCGGAGATTCTATGGGAAATTGGAAACGTCGAAGTAAGCTGTGGCTTATAAATAGGAAGATGAGGAGATAACGGGCGAAGGATATTCATTTGCTTTGCTTCATTGTCCCTCCTGTCTTCCCTCTCATACTTCTCTAATTCCTTCTCGTACATTTCATTCATATATTCCTCCAATTTTTTATCTTTTAGTTCATCTAAATACTTCCTTTGTCTTTTTTTTTATTGTTTATCGTACCGTGCTTTGACCATGTCTCCCGAAAACTATCGGTACATATGGCGCAAGACGATTTCACACATCGAGTTCGGTATGGGATCGGGTGTTTTCACGTCTTACTGGAAGGCACGGGTTGGTTACGAACGTTTCAGAGAAGGGATTCCAACAGTCCAGCCTCCTAAGGCAGGGATTACTCCTTCATGCCGACCTGACGTTTAGGCTCGTCTATTCTATGCACATTATATAATATAGACTGTCAGGAGAGTCCAGGGCAGCCGGGCGACTATTTGCCCCAACAGGACGTAGCACTTGCCTTTCAGATAGAGGTTCTCGCAAGAACATATAAGCCTGGATGCTCACATGACCCACGGCGTCATGTTATGATAGAAAATCAGGTGGCGAGCCTAATCAGGAACTTAGTGTCCTCATCCATTCCGCATCAGTGAATGGAAACTACACCCTTTGAGCGCCCGTGTGCTACCACGAACCCGAAGCCTGAGACGCTTTTGACCCATTGTAAAGCGACGAAGACGCAGGAAGTCCTATAGGAGAAGGGCCCGCAAAAAACGTCCCGGGGGTCACGCCTTTCCTGCTAGACCGGCCACTACTTTATCAGGAGATAAGGGTGCAAAAATTCAAATGTAACAGGGGCGAGGGGTGCCTCCCGTTCAGGAACAGGAAAAGAGAGAAACACGGGCCGAACGTGAATATCTCCATTAGATAAAAGCGGTTCCCTATCCAATGTATACTGCCGACAAAGGCACAAGAAACAACGAATGTCATATATACATCTCTTCTTATTCATAAGTCTAAAAAGAAGGGTCTTAGACTAGGAATAATATGTAGTTGGTTGTTGACCAACGGAAAGCATGGGAGCACAAACGAAACTGGAAACAACGAATTTCTCAGGAGCAATATCAACTACCTAGACCGACCTGCTATAAGCATTCCAGAAAGACCTAGCGAAGATACTGAATGACTTGATCGATCGTACTAGATAGATAGTCTCAGATAGACAACCTTATCTTATCATACGCAATTCCTCGATCCAAGGAAGATAGAGGCAAGACCTAGGGAAGTCTTGAAAAAAAACTAGTACGGATGGAGGCTTTCGCAACCAAGGGCTCTGGAAGAGGTAATACGAAGTGGATGTGCTGCCGGTCTGGATTGATGCCTTTCCTTCTTTCCAGGATTAAGGATCTCCCAAAAGAATGACCGATGGAACAGTCAATGGGAAATCCCGCCATGCCATCGAGGGGCTAGTGTGACCATCCATAGCATACGACGGGCGAGAGGGGAGCTCTACGTGGTGGCTCAGTGTGTCTACCAGTCTCAGGTGAGGCTATTCGGAGATCCAGGGCCAGTCCCGATTCCATATAAGGGGTTTTCGCTTAGTGTGGTCGAGGGGCGAAAAGGCTGTACGCTAAGGCTTGACATGAGTCTTCGGTTTAGTCGTTCTTCGCTTTGCCGCTCGAGCGGGTCAATAAGCTTCTTTGGTCCATCCTCTCCCAAGGCACTAATCTATCTTTTCTCCCGCATCGAAACCATACTTTAGGATTAGGATTCCTCGAAAGAAGGGCGAGCGCTGGGAAAGAAAGAAGCAAAGAGCCGATGAGAGTAATGCCTTCCAGTTTGTCTTTCACTCAGTCAGTAAGTCATTCATTCGTCCCAGCTTTCCTTTCTTCTTGTCCCGAAAGCATTTCTTTCATAGAACGACTTGCCCATAGGTCGTAATGCTACGAAGAAGTTGTTTGGTAAGCCTGTCTCTTCTTTATAGAAAGTAGCCTTTCTGCGGTCACTCTCTCTTTCGCTGTCCAAGGGGCAATGCGAGCACGAATCTTACTGGCTTAGTGAGTCTTCTTAGTAAGCGCTGAAAGGCAGGCATCCGGAACAGCCTTCCACCTCTTGTTTTGCTTTTCTTTTTCCACAGATCTGGAACTTTGCACACTTGGAACCCGATCCTGAGGAAGAATGAATTGTCGGGTTGGATTTTTAGGGTGCCAATAAGGATGCCAGGGTGCCAGGCGAGCACGAAGACTGACTAGGGACGGATGGAAGGGACTTAGCCCAGCACCCCCTCATCTGCACCTGAGAACAGGCATCTAAGAAGGAAAGCCTTAAGGCCCTTTTTTCGGGCAATGATTCTTGCCTGGACCCCATTTAAATAAGATAAAGCTTTTCCCACTTCTTTTGTCTTCCTTTGGTTTTGGGCTTGGGATCAAAGCATTTGCGTAAGACTTGGAGTTCGACTTGGTTCTTTGCTCTACGGGCTCTGATTCAACTCCCTGTATTGCAATTGCAGCTCGTGCCTTCCCCCGGAAAGAGAAAATGCTTTGAATAGCGTAGTTTCGATCTTTTGGAAAGACTCTCTCCGTACCGACCTTCACTGAACAGAGTGAACCGTCGACTTGAGCACTCATAGCTACCGACTCGAACGAATCTGAATGCTGTCCACGTGAAAGCTCAAAGCTAATGGTTCTGGCCTACTTTACTTTATGTTGATACCTCCCTCTGTTGCAATAGAAAGATAGAATGGAGGTGACTCGCTAGCCTTTGGTTGGGGCTTAGTTACTTAGTTACTACTTCTTCCTTCGCTTCGAGAAGATTGGTGCCTAGACCAGTGCTTTACTCTATTTGCTGACTAGAAGGAGGAGCATTGATAGTCTGCCTTAGCTCCTCAATATCTAGTCCCGGCAAAAAGGCTTGACTCGGACTCAGATCGGCTTGGGCACTCTTTCCCTGATGATATGCCCTAAACCCCTTTCGGGGGACCGCAGTAACTCGTGCCGCCGTGCCTTTCTTTTTGATTGTTCAATGACATGATATATACTATTGATCCCGGTCAAAGCCTTCACGACCTTAATGGGCTTATCCCTACACCGCGGGTCAGTGGGTTTGAAATGAACTCCTACTCCAGCTCTACCTGTCTTTTCCATAAACTTTTCTCCAGATTACTCGTTTTAACCAAAGTAGGAAAACCACTGTTTCTGGTTAGCCGACGGCATATTTCCTTTCGAGCTAGACGGGGTCCAGGGGTGCTGTTCAGATCTAGATTCAATCCCCTGTTTAGCCGTTACGGATAACCTCAATTTGCTCGCCATGAAAGCAATCATTAGAAACCTTACTTCCGATTCTTTTGAAAGCGAACGCACACTTATTCACATTCACTTCTTGAAACCTAAATTCCTCTTGCTTCTTTTCTTAATTGGATTTTTCGAGTGCTTGTCTGTCCCGCTTATCCTAAGGCTCCACGAACAAATGGGACACGCTATTCAATGAGGTCGAAGAGGGATGCGGGGATCACAACGCTACAAGCAACTAGAGCGCAGCGATAAGAGCGGGGACACTCATTAGATTAGTGCTCCCCTTCGATCTATCATGGATTAGGGGGAGAAGCAACCTCTATTCCTACTAGCTTGAGCTCTAACCTTCCTTACTTTATTCTTATTGGAAGAGAGATTTTGACCAGCTATCTACGCTATTTGAAGATCTTTCTTTGTCATAGACAGATTCTTGACCTAAATCAGTGACTAGTACCTTTCCCGGGAAATCCCTCCTCTGAGATTGGACGGCGATAGGGATTGTTAACAGCTGTATTTAATAAAAAAAACCAAGCAAGCAGAAAGCAGTTCCTAAGCCTAAGGAAGAGCTTTTATTATTCTTACTAGGAGTTCCCACTTTGACTGGCTTGCTTCTTATATCTTTCTATGGATCTTTCTATGTCTACGGAGAAGTCCGGCTTCGAAGCCATTCTCCAGAATTCTTCCTGACTTTTCTCAAGAACTTTCTTCCTTTCCTGACTAGTTAGCTTTTTGGCAACTACCTTATTTATCTCCATTTAACCTTCCCTTCAAAGAGGATATGCCCTTAGTTTAGAATCAGCCCCTACTTGATTCGCTTCCTTTCATTATGGCACCTCGCGCTAGCTACTACTGGCAGAAAGAGGATTCCCTTAAAGACTCTAGACTATTTCACTGGAACCTTAACTAACTGGAAAATCACTCTGAAAACTTGCCCCCTGGCTTGGCTTTCTAACCGGACACGGGCTTACTACTCTTTCTTGCTTAGGAGCTTAAGCTGGCTTACTTTTTTAAGGCACTCACTTGAGGGTTAGGCTTGCATCCCCTTAACTTAATAAGGAAAAAATATCTTTCTGTACGTTACGGGTATTGGAACTGGCGGGACAAGAAAGGCACAGGGTTCTGGGCTAATGACAGGCCCTTGCTTTTTATAACAGTTTCTTTCCTGTCAGACAGGACTCTCGCACCTTTACTTGTGGATTTCTTGATGACTTTCGCTGGGGACATAAAAAGGGGCACATGAAAAGAGGGCTACCCTCGCTCCTCGCTGGCGCTAGATTCTCGAAACGAAAGCTATTAGACCGGGCTTCCCCTAGCTTTCTATTGGTTACGGAAAGGAACGATATATATTCTGTTAAAGACTAGCTACTACTTTATCATAGCATTTTACCTTCTAGTACGTGAATTAGGCTAGGCCCTTGCTCGGAGTGGGGCAGGATCCGCAGCTTCTTTTAAACTGACTTCCGAACCGCAATTGAAGACTCAGCCCGGAAGATGGCAACTTGAACGGCACAGAGACTAGGCGCGGAAGGCCAATGAACATCGGCTTCAGACCTTAACCTTAGACGTACCGTACTTCCTCAAGATGAACCTGCTGTAGAGATTATCCAATCCCTGGACTTTCGCTTCTAGCACTGACATTTAATTGAGTAGCGAGTTGAGCCCCTACTATGACTAAGAGAAGCTCCTCGCAGAAAGAAGCCCCTACGATTACTCATCGAAGTTCCGAGCCTTTTGGGTCGCAAGGCAATGACCAAGAGAAGCTCATCGTCCAGGAGACGAAAGCACTATACTTCCTGCTTAGAGCATGAAAGGGTCCGGAATCATAGGATCGGAACGAGCTTTCTCTCCAATCCACTTGGCGAAAGACATCCCATCCCAGGGAAAAAGAAAGCAAGTCAGACTGAGTTCAATTAGTCCCGTCCTTCCTTCAGGGAATGGTGGGAGGTATAACATTCGATTCTTTTGACCGCCTCTGGGCTTAGGTAGTCATAAATATCATAAGACCCTAAGGATAGCATAATGCTTGGTATTAAACCATACCAGATATGAAAGCCCAAGCAGATCGCATAATTCATTGCATCCACCCTAGCTACTAATCCACCGGATCACGCTGGAAATCTTCTCGTTACTTTGTGGGTTGACTTTGTATATAGTACTTTTAACAGAAATCTCCTTACCTTTTTGGAGCTCTCAATTATGAAAGCGGGCAATCCCCTAATAAGTCACTCCTCTCCTTGTTTACCAGGGTGGAAGATTCACGGTACCTCCTGCTTCTGCTTAAAAGTATACCACTGCTAGAACTCTTGAAAGCAAGAAAGCCGGTACTGACGTATTAGAAGGTGAGGGAAATGGAAAGAACTTCCTTCCTGACTCAGGTGATGCCTTAATATTTGAACTGGCAGTCTCAACTGGCTATTCCCCCGGAGCAGGTCTATCTTCACTCTTTGAACTCGAAGCGGGTCCCTCAACTCTTCTGTCCCAAAAAGGGCTAGTTTTTCTGCCCACTGGTCTTGAGTGGTTTCCCGGTTCTGGGATGTCTTTCCTTCTTATTGCGTATATAAGAAGGTTGGGAGTGTTGATGAGGGCTTTGGCCCGGCTGGAAGACGTCGGACGTCGAGGGTCCCCCCGCGGATTCACTAATATCAGAACTGGGAAGAAAGCTTGCTTACCGTGATTTTTGAGTATCAAGTCGGTGCTCTGACACTTTGATCTTTATCGGCAAAAAGAGTCTCAACTCGGTCTTCTGCTCTAAAGGGAGAGGCAAAAACAGAGTCTTATCTCTTCTTTAATTTAAAGGGATAGTAGAAAAAGGGTCCTCCCCAAGACCTGCTCTAGGACTGCTAATGCCTGATTCTAGGTCATAGTCTCTTCCCCCTACATTCCTTCTTCAACAAAGTACCCAGGGCCAATCGGAAGGGTGAACAAGCTCAAGAGCTACTCTAACTTCGGGAAAGGCTGGCCCCCGGTAGCTCTAGAAGTAGAAGATGTTCGCCTAGTAGCTGTCCTAAAAGAAGGGGCAAGAATCTCAGGACAAACTCGTTGTTGTCCTTTGCGCCCAAGAGCTGGAAATTCTTCTTTCCCCTGTCTGGCCAATGCCATAATATGAGAACAGGGAGGTGCAAGTTTTGCTTCAAAGTCTCCGCCTTACTTAGAATAGTGGTCTGGAGTTGGAATGCTTCCTGCTTTCGGGCCAAGAAAGGCATCTTAGTGTTTTCCAGGGGCGGGGAGTGCAAGTGAGGCGAAGCTCAGTGAGCAAAGGGAGTCAGAAGATATCCCTGATCGCACCTCTGGAGAAGAAGCTGACTTACTAAACTCGAACCTCTATAGATATACGGTTGACTCAACCAAACTCTGAATATGCGGAATCCGCTTCAAGTTTTGAATGAGACGTGAGCTTATACTGGGCTTGCTTACCTGCTTGAAAAAGTTTCTTTCCCTGCTGATATACCTTACCTTTTGCGAGGGCCCTTGCCTACTTCTTCTTTGCCAGCGGGATTTCCCAGAAAGAAAGCATCTTCCTATTCTAGTAATCCAATCCCTCAGAAGCATATGATAGAAGCCCCCACTTTTACTTTCCTTCCAATTCATTCACTCGCAGATCAGCTTCCAGGTCTGCTTCGGGCTATGGTCATTGATGGGATAACAATTGTACTAGCACGAACTGTTCGCTCGTAAGGATCAAGTCTCATTATGCTCAGTGCCTTCGTTAAGCAGAGAAAGTCTCGTTCTACAACTCAAAGAATCAGGATGCCGTTTCGCTCCTTCGCCTATGATAAATCAGAATTGGATGGAGCAAAGTGAGAAGCGGAATTAGAATGAGAGACTACGAATGCGGCTTGCAACTCCTACTCGAGCTTCTGAACCTATATCATACCCTTGCCCTTGGCTTTGGTCCTTTCGATAGACTTTCCGCAGCTCAGTACTGCAGATCGTTGACGCCCTTGTGACAACTTTACTTACTGCTGTACTTCTTAAAAGAGAGAGAGCTGTCTCGCTATGACTCAAAGATCATGGGTCTTTAGCCAATATGTTTGTAAGTCAAGGCATGGAATTGGCCGAAGACGGGCCAACTCTCATATCGCTAGTTCATCCCGAGAGAAGTGAGTAACCTATAACCTGGAAAGCGAACCTGTCAAGCAAGTGAAGTGATCCTAGAGGGGTACACATGGTATATAGTACTTTTCCAGCTTTCTTCAGTATTCCCTTCATACCTCTTTTAGTTAATCCAGCCTTGTGACTTAGCGTTGATGGTAGTACCCCTTGGTTGTGCTTCAACCGTGCCCAGGTTTATAACTAAAGTTAATTGAATAATGGGGTCTTCCCCAATAGATGGATTATAGTGGCCTAGTGGATAATGGGCTATTTAATCGCATCGCTCTTGTGGATGCTTCCTAATCCTAGCCCCTTGGCTCAGAGCAGACCTCTTGTTTACAGGGCTACCTCTTCATAGGTCCCCAGACTATTTCAATTCTAAAAGAGAGTCTTCTTTCGCTAGTTATGCTGCTACTTACTTATTTTTAAATTTATCTTTTCGCTCAACATGTGCATTGCTTCGATTCCCGCCTTTCTCTCTCGACGAAGTAATAGTCCAGTAATAGCATATAAGAGATTCAGCATTGACTACATAAAAGGATTCGCGACTCTACGATCGTAGTTTGATAACTCGTCTTCGAAGACTATTGGATTTACGTAAAATAGAATATATGGAATGCACGAGGCATTTCCGCCCAACCCTGACTTTCTGGTGATAAACCATATCAAAGACATATTGCATATCTAGATAGAAAGTCGCTTTCGAAGCTCTCTGAGTGGGGCAGGTGCATCATTCATTCCTTATTACTTGAAGCGCCTTGTCGGTGATACATTTTTTGTCAACTCTTCTTCCCTACTCAATCTGTCTTGCTTGGAATAAACTGAGAAAGAAGAGATCGAGCTAGGAAAGGTATGTATATGATGAAAGCTAGAATCTCTTTAGTAAAGAAGCATTCCCCAGGCGAGCTATTCATCTTCGATCTTCCTGCCTTTCCATCTCATCTTGAACACTTCGCAGACGAAGGTTAGCTATTTACATGATCCTCAGTTTCACGATTGGTTATACGCTTGATCCAGAAAAGGGAAATGAGTAAGCGCACCGGTCTTAGTCACCTAATTCCTCTTTCGATAAACGAGCAAAAGCTTGTATGCCATGATTGGGTTTTGCTAGCCGATAAAGTGTGCTTTTACTTCACAATTCTTCTAGGCGCCAATAAGACGGGATTGAAAACGTTCTTTTAACTACTCCGCTCGTGGTGAATCTCGATGAGACGGTTCTGCCCCGTTCAATAGATATATATGGTGCTGCCCCCTCCGTCGGATAGGATCTTCTTGATCTCACTCGTTTTCGTTCGTCCCATGTGCCCAAGGCTATAAGAGCTCAGAGTGTGACTGTGTGGACCCAGAAAGAATGGACTGCGCCGGAGCGCTGACCCATATATGCCTACTTGTTACTCTCTAAAAGAACTTCTCCTTTCTATAGGTATGGTTGACTTGATCCCTCTGCTGTGCTGCTTTCAAGCAGACGATGCCCGCAGAAGAGAAGTAATCAATAGAAGAAGAAGGAAAGGAGTTGCGGAAAGGCAGGGCGAGTCAGGTATCTCAACAGGAACATCCCAAGGGAAATGAAATGCTCAAATCCGAAGTAGGGCTCTCGTTGAGGTGAGGAATACCCCGTGGGTCCGGTCAAGGATTTCGATCTGAAGCTGGCCAGGGCCAGGGATTGGAAACTGCTGAAAGAGAAGGAAAGGTCAGGCTAAAGACTGCTACCAAGCCAACGGATAGGCTAGAACGAGGAAAGACATTCTAATTCTAACGAAAAGGTTGGTTGCAACGGCCGATTCTCTGTGCCCGCCATGGAGCTAGCTAAAAGAAAGATGAAAGCCAGCTAGCTTAGCAACACTTTACAAGGAAGGGCTGGTGAACTACTACTACTAGATAGCTACTTCGGCCCACTATGGGCTATCCCTGCTTCTTAGGAAGCTACTTTAGATTTATAGTGCTTTCCTTTCACATGGAATCTCCCTGTCAGACCCCGACCTTAACTCAGTCAATTGCGTCGACTCAACTACTGTCTGTGTGAGTAGCCATGAAGAGCGGGAACCACTCAAAGTTGACTCAAAAGTGGGAACTACTACATCGGTTGAACTGCTATGAAGGAAGAACCAGAGCGGGATCAATAGAATCTAAAGGATCAACTTCTGTGTTGTGTCTGGATTTGTTACAAGTAACTGATTTCGAACCGTTGATGTAGCTGGGTCACTCGGGGTCCCAAGCCACTATTCTTGTCATTTTCATCCCCGTCCTTTGGCTCAGTAGGAGTAGGAGCACCACTAGTTCCAGCACAAAAATCAGCTCTTCGACCACTTGCTTTCTTTCTCCCGGAATGCATAAAGTATCTGCTGCTAGCTTGACCGCTGCTGTGTCATAGATGGCAGTTCAACCGGTGGAGCTGCTCGATAAGCCACCACTGTCTATGCCTCCGGGTCTTGATGGCCGAGGTGCTTATGAGTAAGCCGTTGCTTCAACGAAGGATTTACTGAGCGAACTACTAAATCAACAAGATCAATCGTCTTTGCTTCCGGCATCCTTCCCCCGCCGCGGGAAAGGAAGGAAGTATAGGTAGGGATAACAAAGGAAGTATACCCCACTAAGGATAAGGAGGGTAGTCCCGTTACCACCAGGCGGATAAGCATCAGTCTTAATGCAGCCGGGGTATTAACTCATAGGAGTTCGATACAGTAGTCCGTAGCAAACAAAAAAGACTCTCCATAGGGTATGGCTCCCACCGAGGTACCGACCCTAAAAATAGAAAGCCCCCCGGAATCCATAACCACCAGTTGTAGCGGAGGAAGTAGCAGTCAGTCGCTTCTCCCGGGGCCCCGAACTGGATCTTTTCTTTCTCGGGCGCAGTAAAAAGATATACGGGGTTATAGATAAATAGACAAAGAAGTTCGGCTAAGCCGGTAAGATAGATCGAGCTCTTGATTCACTTTAGGACTGAAAGAAGCCGGTAGCAAAGGAAGTGGCAGCAGTGTTTTATATAACTGCTTTTAGGTCTAGAGATTCATCCCCTAGTCTGTGAGGAAAAGGCACTATTGGCTTTCATTTCAGTAAAGAAGAAGGGCTTAGAGCCTTTAATGAATGTCCATTTTTCCTTTAATTTAATAAGGGCTTTCCCTTTGCGAGTGCTATCGTATAATAAGCCCAGAGTAGGCTGCTATTGAATCCGAAGCTATTGACTGACTCCGCTGTGGATGGGATTAAGGCATGGGATTCATACCCAGGCTAAGGCTAAACTAAGGATTCGGCAGGCGAGACATCTATATCTATTTTCTTATCATTAAGAAAGAGAGGAAAGGATGCAAGGAAGAGGCTGAAAGTCTTGTGAATGCCCACAGATCTGCCTTTTAGAACATCTAAGACTGAGAAGACTGATGAAAAATATTGCATGCGAGGGCAATTGAATGTGGACGCCGGTATCTCAGTTCATGTAGTAAGCATAACGTAGACCTACCAGTGTTGTCGTATAGCCAGGGTAGCAAAGGAAGTGTCTGGAAAGGAAGCTTCCCAATCAGGAGTGGCTAAGAATCTGTCAAGGCGGGATAGAACTGGAACTTCTTGGTTGTTCTACCAAGTAAATTTATCTCCACCAAGAGGGAACACCGAAAGGGATAAGCTGGGAGATACGATGGAAAGAATAAAGCAAGTTTTGTTCGGCTTCTGTACCTAATAATCCTTCTTCTAGGTGAAGCCAAAAGCTAGCCACAGCTATAGCTATCTATGGTGGTTGACGATAGATATTCCTAGAGAAGAGAGAAAACGACTTATTTTACCGGGGACCGAGAAGATTAAGGGCTAGTGGAAGTCTAAGGTAAAAATTGCTTGAGCTGATAAAGTTGTAAGGCTGAAGTACCCAAGCCAAGGGTTTAAGCGGATGCCCCCATGCTCTCTTCGGAATGGCTGGTGACAACGCTAATGGATTGGACGACAGGTACGATGAGCTCACTGGCAGGGTATAACCATTCTTGTCCCGAAGAAAAGCAGATGTTGATGACTCCGAGATAGACGACCGGATCGGCAACGGACGTTGACGAGCAACATTCCTCTGCCATTGAGTGAATCGGATCACACTTTCCTACCGTAAGGGGATCGCTTTGGTTACGCAGTTCGGTTGGCTAGTCAAGCTTCCCTACATCTGCAGGTCTCCTAGCAATCGACCCCTCCCCACCAGCTCCATTAGCTACTATTAACTCCCGGGCCTGACCTTAAAAGATAGCATTTTCTCACATAAAAAAACAAGAATGATGAACTTCAAATTATTACTTTAAGTAGTATGGTCTATGTACTTTTATCTCCTTCATTCGGTAACTACGAACAAAGGAGATTTTTGTTCTATGCTCCTCTCTCTATCCCATTCCTCCCCGGACAGCGAACCGAAGGGACCTTAAGGAAACTCCTTGCCGTGGAAAGGGGTTGGTTTTGTCTGGTAAATTGCGATGGCTTCAGGACACATTCTTTCGAAGAAAATGACATGGATAACTAGGGAACCACTACAATAGGAAATAACGGATCTATTCACTTAAGTTGAAAAAGCTGCTTCATGGATATCTACCTAGGGAAGGTCGAAAGCTGAAGGAAGTATAAAAGAAAGAAGTGAGGCTGCGAAGAAGAAGCATTTTAGCATTCACCTGTCCGTCCTTCTTTATGGAATGCTCAAGCCTAGTGAGAACTCAAGTCGATTCGAATGACTGGATCCGCTGGAACTAAGGCTATTTCCAAAGCCGAAAGGAAGGTGCTTAAGCTGAAAGAGTGGTCAATGAGGCTCAATTCTTTATATTGAATCCAAGACCCAGGGCATAAGGAATTCACAAAGTCTAATAAGACGATCAACCCATGCCCTCCCCTCGCTATTCAGAGCGAGATGCGCATAGCGAGACTGAATCTTTCTTAGGAAAGCGTGCAAGTTGTTTGATATAATCGGTGGAGAACATTCACAACTCAGTCTTTATATCTTTGATTCTTGAAACTGATATATTTCTGAGACAATCTTATATCAAAAGCACGACTTTCGAGTCACGACTTGCAAGTTACAGGTTTTAGGAAAAGCGAGAGTCTCCGTCGGGTCCGGCTCTACCGAAATTTGAATGCCGCCGCTTAGCTGCCAAGGTAAATAAAGTCTCCGTGAACAAGTCAAGCTAAGCAAGGAGGCAGGATGGTACCTATATCTACCCAGCCAGGTGTGACTTTTTTCAGCTTTTTCCAGATAAAGGGCTTTCTTTGAAAGAATCTGTCTTCCTTAGCGAGTAGCTGCTGGTTTTCAATCCTCCCGAGCCCCTACCCCACTCCTCTCCTTTCAGTCGAGTTCGTTCCTAAACCTTTCAGTCGATCTCCCGACCTTTGGTCCCCTCTCCCTATGGTCGAGCGACTTCGTTCCTCTCCTGCCCTTCGCTGGATAGAAGCTATCAAGCCCTCCCGGTCATCGGGGCTCAGAAGCGGGCGGGGGGGAATCCGCATCTCAAAATGAATCTCTTTCTTTTGTCCTTTAGGTTTCCCTCAACTTCAAATCCATCTGCCGTCCCCGTATACTCGCTTCCGGAGAGCCGGAACCAGGGACGGGATATGAGGCCACCTCTTCTAGTCTCAATTGGGATTCCCAGCGTTCAGTGAAGGCTCGAAGCCATCTCCATATTAATCCCCACCTGCTGCAAAGCTAGGATCCCAAGGATAGGCATTGTTCGCCTTGTGCTTGGACCTGAAATGAGGAAGAGATAGCACAGTCTTATAGGAGGCCTCGCAATACGGTGAGAGGAGGAGACTGATTTGAACTGGAAGCACCCGTAGGCCTTCTGATCCTATGGCGATGTTTTCGCTTAATTAAGCAGCCATAGTCCGTGCTAGGAAGACTTTCATTAGCAGAATTTGCAGTCGGGCTGTGAACCCTAGGCCTTAGGATTGGAAACCCTAGGCCCGGCCTACCAATAGAATAAATAGGCTACCGAGTTGAAGCAATAGCCAGAGATTAGGAGGTGCGTCGCCTTTTAACAGGTGCGTAGCTCCGGGAGGAATAGCTATGATAACTTCATATATATATCTTACATATTTTATATCTGGGAAGCGCTGGCTTGTTGAAAGTCAAGGTAATCTGTTTGTGTCGTTTATGATAGATCATATTTCATTCCATTCTATTCTCAATAGTGCGGTAATTAGGGTGCTTCCGTGGCTAATCGTATCGTAGGTTGACCACGTGCTTGACATGTTCCTTTTATTTAGATGGGCTACTCTGTCCCCATCGGTCAGCATAAGCAGCTGAATCTAAAGAGGAGAAGTTGTAACGATCTTCTTGTCTTGGATATGTTATAAGGAAGCTTATGTAGCTACTGGTGCAGCTAAAGAAGTTGCTTCTCTTTCTCTTGTGTCTGTCCACTGTTCTCTTGCTCTAGTAGTAGCTGGTCTATCCTATGCCTAACAACATTACGGAAGGTCTAGTGTCTACTGGTACTGATGTAGTTATTGTACCTGTAGTCGCGAGGGATGCTCTTGTTGCTAATGTAGCTGTTGCCCGCTAGTCCTTTCCTTGCTTGTGTGAGGGAATGGAGTAGCTACTTTTGCGATAACCTTTACCCATTCAAGAGAAGCAGCTAGTGCTTCAGTGGTTCCTGTAGCTCATGTAGTAGCTAAGGATGCTACTGGGACTGAGACCCCATCCCTTATACAAAAATCCATCAGTTCAAGAGGATAAGGATCTAACGGGTTCTCCACACCATTCCACTCTTTTCCTTATCCATCTGCCATCGCCTATCAAAAAGATAGGATTGGAGAAAAAAAGAAAAGAGAGAAGCGAATGCAGAATCCTTGGTATTCAGTCAACTGTCAAAAAAGGGGTTCCCTGCCTTTCCAGTCAAGCAAATAATGACTATTCCCATCTAGTCCAACGGGGAGCTTACCTTTAGAAGGATACTAATCACAGCGGGAACTCTTTAAGTGAACAAAAAAAGAATCCATTCTATCCCTTAATGTAATGTTGCTACTATTGCTGGATGGTGAAGCAGAGAGTTTTCAAGCTGCTTTACTTTCTGTAACAAAGGAAGCTCTCTTGAGTAACCTTTAGAGAGTGAAGAGAGGATAAGCTATGAGTCACAGAAAGAGGATGCCAATAGTTTGTTAACGCTATTATTCCTCAAATCTATAAAGAAGGGCAAGTGATGGGTACACTAGGGTACCACTAGTTTTAATCCCTCATAGCGGTTAGTGACAAAGACCAATGCTCACCGAGTTGAAGTAGCAGTAGTGTTAGTAGTAGGTGTGAAAGAGTAGCCGGAAAGTTACGATTAGCAGTTTAACCAGTTAACCTGGTAATCAGTGGAAGCGAGGAACCGATGCTGTAAAAAAAAGCTATAAACTCTTATTCCCATGGGAAGAGCGGAAAAAGCAGCTCGAATGTTAGTGAGAGGAGCGAAAGCCAGAGTCAAGACCAATTGTTGCAGAACGGATATCCCTTCTCCATCTCTCCCATCCCGGGAACTCTTTCAAGGGATTATGCTAAGAGTGAAAAGGAGTTAATTTACCACTTTCAGTCAGTGCTTATTCTTTTCTTTGTGTGCAAGAGTAGGCAAGGTGCGAGTTTAACGAGTGAAGAGATGTTTTCGACGTTTGTTGAACACAGGAAAGAATAAGCCATATCCCTTATCTTATACCTTTTATTGAGATTCCTCGGGGAACTATTGAAGTGAGGGGTAGTGAAATAAAATAAGGTAAAACAAGGAAATGGATTTCTGAGGTTTTTCAGGGTTGTGCCCCGTGCACTGTCTAGTTGTGATTTGAGTAATGCCAAGGAAAAAAGCTCAAAGAAAAGCAAGGAACTCCTAAATAAATCAGAAGTAAGGTAAGCAAAGGTGAGCTAACACTACGGCAAGAGAAAGGATGAAGTAAGCAAAGCAGAAACAGAGTACGCACAGCATTAACCTTTGTTTTGTGGGGGGTTACCGGTGATGAATCAAGAGTGTTTAAATGGACGGAAGTGAAAAAGAGTCAATCATACCCCTCACTAGTAGTTTTAAAAGGGTACACGGTAATCATTATAGTTTGCTAGTTTTAAAGATGAAAATGGAAGGCAAAGAGGTCTTACTATATCTCACTCTTTCAGGGTTGACGTCTAGAGTAGAGAAAGGATGAAAGGAGAGTTCCGAGATAAGACTTTTTTTTTTAGTCTCAGTCTCAGTCCTCCGCTTACTAAGAAGCCTAACTATCTGACAGGGCTAAACGAGCTAAATGCTTTCAACATTTCCCCCGCTCCCTACGAGTTTACCCCTCCAAACGAGCGAATGCGGGTGCAGACGAGTCTACTTGCAGAAACCATTGGAGTACTAGGATAAGCCCTTGCAATTTCAGTGCCAGTCCCCCTTGGGAAAGGATAGCCATATCCATATGTGGATTCAAATGCGAGCCCTTAGAAGCTGGGGATGTGAATATATATAGAGATGCTTCTATCAACACAGGTGAAAGGCTTTCCAACTAGCCATTGTACCTGAGATTGCGATAAGTCCTTCTTCTTCTTTGGAGCTTGTTCTTGGTCCCAAGGGAAATGGGGTGACAAAGAGCAGCTTGCTTCTCCAATTGGATCATTGCTCGACTCGATGGGTACTTCTAGTGGTTTGCCGGAGAAGCTCTTGTTTTTCTTTCAGGAGTTAGTAGGTGGCATGGACACCTAGCCTTTTCTTATTTATAGTATTTTTTTGTTTGCTGGCACAGGTAGTACAGGCATTATCCACTCCAGCAGTAGCAGATGTAGAATCTGAAAGGTGGGATTCCCGGTTGATTGGATGCTTCCGTTAGAGCTTCTTCCCCTCCTGTCATTTAAGGGCACCTAGCTTACAATCACTAGTGAAAGAGTGCCAATTGACCCAACTAGCGAATCTGTTTACAAACCATTCAATATTTTGAATTTCCGTGAATACCGCTCGAAAGCAGTCATTGAAAAGAGCAGTCATTTGTCGGCTTGATAGCACAAGCACGATCCACCCATATCCCTCCGGAGAGTGAGGAAAGGACGGGTACCATCGAGTTCAGAGCCAAAAACGGACAATCGATCGATCGTCCGCATCTGCTATTGATCTCGTCCTGATCGAGGCTTGTCGAAGATAAGTATCAAGTCCTCTATCGCTGGACTAGACTAGATTTCGAAGATTTTTGAGTGGCTACTATCAATGGAATTCCAGAACCAACTCCCAAAAGAAGGGTAGTTAAAGACTACCTCTTTCTCCTGGCCTGGCTGGCTCTCCTACCTGGGATCCCAACTACTATCCATATCCTACCTGCTATCGACAGTCCTTCCACCTGTTACTCACTCTCCGGCGGTACACATCGAGCTATGAGTCCCCAGGGAGTCTATAGAGACTTCCTCAATCCAATCAACCCAATCCAGGGACCTACTTCAATAGTTCGCTAACCACTCGGAGCAGTTTTGCAGTTAAGGATATCAGCTAGTTGGTTGTTTGGCTCCTCGATCCGGACTGGAATATATGGCTCTTCGATTAGGACTTTCAGTAGCTTTTGGGGACCAAAGAGCAGGGGTAAAGACTGCCCAATGGGCTCCTAGCTCGCTAGCTCTTCCCTTTTCTGGTTTCATGATTCATGAGTGGAATCTTCTCAAGTAGTTTAGATCCCAGCAGTTCTAGTTCGTTCTTGTGGAGATTCCACCCGAGTAGCTACCCCTCAATCTATAGTAGTTGAAAGGTTTCACCCAGTGGTCCTGGATTTGCTTGCGATTGAGTTGAGGCTTGACGTAGTTAAGGACTACTCTCAAATGGGAGCTGAGAGCTGATTGCCCAATGGGCTCATTGCTCTTTCGCTCATTGCTAGTGAATGGAGGAAGGAATGCTAGTTTGAGTTTGGTTGGTGGAGAGGAGTAAGAGTGACGTATTTTGAGTTGCCATTTTTAAATAGTCTAATTATAAGTTTAGTATAGTAGTATTGTAGCCTGATATAGTTCACTGAAACTTTGGTGTAGTTGACCCTATTGACTACAGGTTCTACCCTCTTTGAGTTCATAGGAACTACCTTACCTTATTACTAACATCTCATGCATGCTTATCTATATAGGGCCATAGAACGCTATCTAAGATCTAAACGACCCTACTTCAAACAAACATTAAGTAAAAAATTTCAATAGCGAACAGCCGGCTTCATCAACACCACTAGGATCCGGTCGGTGTTCCGTGATATTTACTAGACCACGCTTCTATCTATCTCTATGAATAGCTTGATCTCTCGCGAAAACTACTAAGGAAGGCAGGGTCCGAGCCCTGAAGTGAAGAAGGAAGGGGGAAGAAAAGGATTACTCCTAGGGAAATCTCCATCTATTAAAAGAGAGTTAGCCAATCTTATCTAAAGCCCTACCATCGTGGAAATCTATAGCATTATAAAGAGATCTAGTTAGACGGGGACTGAGACTGCAAGGGATTAGCTTACCACTGCAACTTCAATCGCAGAGAAGACAGAAGCACTAGCTTAAACACGTTGAATGGCTTAGACCAGGGGTGGGATTCAAAAGGAGCTTAAAAAGAAGCTGACTTTAGGGCTTCAAACTGAAACTCGAGATCTATCTTCTCTTCACAAGCTGTAACAGCAGACTGATGAATTGAATTACGAGTTAGATCATATGGACAAGACGAAAAACTGAAAGCTATGTGCACGCCGTCAGTGCATCAAGGCGTGTGATGGTGTCAACCCGCTTCAGAGGCCTTCGGTAAAGCAGCGAAAGTCACATTCACCCACACCCCTGTGTCTTACCGCGTTTTCACGCACTTTCAAGGCTCTTTAGCCATGATCCAGTCCTTGACTTACTACTTCCTTTCTCGCGGCTGACTCAAGACTCTTTTTCTATTCTCTAGCTCTAGATCTAGGGATTAGCAGGTTGGCTTAATAGAAACTGACTGAATATATGCGGTAATTAAGGGACTTATTAAAACCTTGCTTTGAACTTCCGGGACGCTAGAACGAGAGAATAGCTTACTAGCACCGGACTCTTGTTATGAAATTCTCTATCCCGTGTGAAAGTATGTCTTTCTTACGGGCGAAAGAACACCTTTGAAAAAGGGAAAAAATGACTCAAAGGAGTGAGTTAGGGCATAACTGCAGAATAAGTTGTACCCTGGCTCATGCTCAAGTCAGCAATAAGTTGCTGCAATAAATCACTCAGTACTGGAAGGGATGGAGATAGAAAAGCTAGGCTAGTTCCATTCTGATGTTGAGGAGACTCGCTCGAAAGGCCTTAAGTAGTTGCAACATTTGCGAAGGATTCAACAGCTTGCCTACTGTACCGCTAAGCCCTGCCTATTAATGCCATAGCTTCGGGGCAAGCTATGTGGTTATACAGCAACGCAACCTTCTTGTTCCTAAAGCGAAGCGGCAAAGAAAGTACATACTTCGGAGAAAGCCGGCCTCTTCTTCGCTTTCAGTCAATTTATAACATTTCCTATTGATTTGTCCCATGGGACTTATTCTGATTTCATCATTTCATACGGAATAAGAACAACAAGAACAAGAAAAGCCAGCTGTTAATAACAAGCAACCCGTTAATAGAAGTGAGCCGACTAGAAGTTTTGCCCCTGTCTTTCTGGTCTCATCCAGGTTAGAGGTTTCAGCAATGCTTGTAGTGTTGTCCTCGATATTCTCTAAACAATCGTAGAAGCTTTCAACTGGGGAAGATTGGAAGCGCTTGATCGGAAGTTTCCTAGCACTGGAGTTTGATCTCTCATCCATGGTATCTCTTCCCACTTTTGCTATTGACTTCCATCCTTACCGCAGAATCTTTCCCTAAGAGTTAGCCTTACTTTTTACCGCTTAAGGTTTAAGTAAGGAAAGGAGCTAGTTCTACTTACTAGCTCGAACGTAGCCAAATTCTCCATGGGATTTATTCGCTTTATCGAAAGTTTAGATGAAAAAAGAATAAGGGAAACTTACTAAGGCAAGAAAATCTCTCTCTTATATTTGTCTTATCTTTGACGGAAAAGTGCATCTAGTGGCTGGCCTTCCTTCTTTCATTCTTCCTAGCGCCGTCCCTGTAACGAAAGCAAAGAGAGGTTGAGCATGACTTCCCATATAAATCCTCCCTCCTTTCAAAGCAGGTTTTTCCACTGATGTAGAAAAAAGGCTATTCCTTCTTCGTACAGGCAAAACTTTCTTTTGTTTACGATTCAATGTGGTTGAATAAGAGAAAGTAGAAGGGAAATCCCCTTCCTTTATAAAGAGTATGCTCTCGTGACGTAATACCTTCCATGGAAAAAGAAACTTTATTACTTTTGAAACTAGACCGGGTGCTTGCTTACAACTTGCTGTCATTAGACAATTTCATCATCCCGATACTCTTCTTTCCGTTCCGTTCCGGGCTTTCCATCGGGTACACGTAGAATCGCGCTGACTTTGCTTCACTGACTCTAACTACCAAAAACTATCCACACCAGTTTGGTGAATAATCGTAGATATGGGGGGCAGGAATCAGAAAGGTTTCTCGATCAATCCGATCTTTATTCAGTGCCAAGACCTTTATAATAGAAAATAAGCAATTAGTTAAATTCGATACATTCGATATCCTTCTTAAGCTTCAGAACGAAGATGGTGGGCTCGCGTGGGTAGCTCCCGTCTCCTGTAGCCGCCTTGTTCTCTGTTAGTTCATAAAGTGTCTGACACAGACGCAAAGTCATGACAACCAGACTAGACTAATAACGTTACAAGCAGCGCAAGGAAAAGTCTGAACGCTTTCCGCAAAGATGCTGTTAGTTAGTCCACTTTGACAAGAAAGTGGGAAAAACCGACGGGGAGTGAGTTCATAAAAAGGACTCTTTCAAACCGGGTTCCTGCTTCTTCGCTCGGTGACGAGGCAGTGATATCGTCGTATTCTTCCGGCTTGGATCAGTTGGATCCGGCTTGAACGCAAGCAACGGTTGGCTAGACTGCTCGATTGGCGGATTGGCTTAGCTTGTTGCGAACTACTGTTCTTCATTTGCCTTAGTTGTGTGTGGGGTCAACGGAGACACTTGCACTTACTGATTGTACGTACTCACCTTAGTCCTCAATCCGTACTTCACTCACTGACTCATTCATAAGTAGTTGGAGCCAGGTAATGTTACGGCGAAGCCTCACTGGGCTGGAAAAGCTCATCCCAAGTTGATAATCTTGGGCTGGTAGTTATTAGGTCCTATCAAATGGCGAGGACTCACATAGTACGACAAGACTTTATGAAATGAGGAAAAGAAGTTAGCGGATTATGTATAATGCCCTATTAGATAGCCCATGCCTTGCAAACGATTATTTCTAATTAGACTGTGCTGCTTTGCTGATAAATTCAAACCGCCACGCCAAACAACGGGATCGCCCACTAGGAGAGATTCAAGAGATATAGGACTATGCTATGAGCGATAACTAGAAATATCATAAGAGAAGAAAGGACTGACTGAAGGAAGAAGCACGGGGTTAGGGTAGGGGGATATTTTAGGTCTAAACAATTGACCGGCTGGGTGCTTTTGATCAAGAGAAAAGGAACGAAAAGAAGAATCGACGAGGAAGGAAGAAGAGAAAATCGTGAATGTTAAAAGCGTGACGGTGACGAGAATTCGGAAGTAGAGATGTTAGAAGGAGCTAAATCAATCGGTGCGGGAGCTGCAGTAGATATTGGTAATGTCTTTAGTTCTTTGATCCATTCCGTGGCGCGAAATCCATCTTTGCTTATGCTAACTCTCAGTTTGGTCCTACTTCTTGTTCTTATTTCTATGATGGAGGGGTCCTCCCGCTCCAGTAAAAGACGCCTTGAATCCTCAAAGCGGAGTCTAACAGCTTTTGGGGGATCCGATGATGAGGGCGATCCTCATAAAAGAAAAAGACAAGAAATAGGAAAAAACTGTAGGGATTGCGGTTACTCTCTCGTTCGCGAGCTCTTTCGTCAAATTCTAAAGCGCACAGCAGATGCCGCTTTAGACAGAAAAAACGAAAACTAAAAGATTTAGTACTCTCCTAGAGGAGGCTATGGAAAAGAAATTTGGGTACGACCGCCTAAATTGGCGCCACATGGCTCGCCTTCTAATGGTCTTAAAAGAATTAACCATTGAAGGCGAGCAGAGCTACTTTTTTCAAAGCGTACTCTCCTCGTTGAAAAAGGAGAATTAAGAAGCTATTGCATTGTTTGCCTTAATGATGGCCTTTCTGATCTTATTTGTATTCCGATCGAAGGAAAAAGACTCCCATGCTTTCCGTTGGTCAACAACAAACATCCCGTTTAGTTCTTCACTACTCATACAGGCTTGACGGAGCTGTCTGGAGGGAATCAAAAGAAGGAAGAAAGCTCCCATGGAAAGATTGTTTACACATATTCAAAATCTCTGGGAAGAAAACGCTAGGTACCAAAAGCTTCATTCCAAAGAAGATCTCTTGAGAATAATAGGTTTACTTTCTGAGAATAAATACACCTTTAGTCCGATGTATCGTTATTTGATTCCCAAATCTGGTGGTCGCCTCCGTCCAATAACTCAACCAGACCCTTCCGATCTTTTATTATTAAAAAGCCTTTTTCGTTTTCTTAGAGAGAATTTTGAGCGAAAATTCTATTGTTCGTCGCACGGCTTTCGCCCAAAACGTGGCTATATCTCGTTTTTCAACGAAATTCGATCTTGGAACTCTCTCGTTATGTTGCAGAAAAGCGATGTGGTGAGTTGCTTCGACAATATCCCGCATAGCCTCTTGCTAACGCAGCTCCGTTCCTGTCTGGATGCTGAGAATGAACAAGTAATCTCTTTAATTTCTTCATTCCTTCGGACTCCAATCCTTGATAAGGAGGGTTTTAATTACGCCTCTTCGTCGCTAGGAATACCGCAGGGAAGCCCTATCTCGCCGGTGTTAATGAACATCCATCTGCATTCGCTGGACGCTAGAATGGACAAACTTATAGCATCAGGTCTCCTTTTCTATGTTCGTTATGCAGATGACATGATTCTAGGATTCCAAAATATAGCGAATATTCCGCGATTGACGCGGGTATTCACCGGGGCGCTAAAGGACTCGGGGCTCCAGGTCAAATCTGAAAAGATTCGGCGCCAAGAGAAAAGGCGTTCATCCACAATGAGAGTGCTTGGCATGATCTGCTGCATTACTCCAAATGGACAAATTGAAGCACGTGCTCCTTTCGAGAAATGGGAAAAGAAAACTATCAGTGGCTCGAATTGAGAAGAAAATAGAGGAAGCCGATGCGCCTAAGACGCTGGCTATCTTTTTCCCTTTCATGTTATCCATGATCAAACCATATCCTTACTTTTTTTTTGGCTGTCGTTGTGCGCAAACCGATAAGGAAATAAGATCTTTTTTTCAGAGCCTTCTTCGCCGACGTAGCTTAGAATTTCTTCATCGATATAATCCATCCGATAGAAAGGCGTACAGGATTCTTCTTGCTCAATATGAAAGGAAGCTACTTTCTCGAGTTGAAAAAGCAAGAGCGAATGAGAAAAATCAATGAAAGAAAAGAGGGTTATAAAGTAAGGCTGAACTTCTCTATTTTGGTATTCAAAATGCTCAACTATTAATATAATATAGTAAGAGAAAAAACACACTTTTTTGCCACCGCACAAATGGAGACTTTCTCTTGTTGGACGGAAAATGTGAAATGAAGAAGTTAGATTCCATTAAGCAACTCTCTTTGGCAGCTAGCGCTGAAAAGACTCCTATTAATGGAAGAATTCCGATCGACAGAGAGAGTTGATCATGCGTTACTCGGGTCTATCGACGGGAAGTAGGTGAACTTTGGGTCTCTCTCTCTTCACCTCCTTGACGCTCTGTCCCCTGTTACCAAGGCCCTTGTTATGTTTTAGCCCCTTAACAAGGATATAAGCCAAATTATTTATAGGGTTTATGGTGGAAAGTCAAAATTAAATTATTTATAGGGTTTATGGTGGAAAGTGAAAATATTGTTTGTGTTCAAATATGGTGTGTGAGATATTTTTTGTTTGTGAGAAATATTTAACTGCTAAGTTTTGGTTTATCTTCTGAATCCTATCTTTAAGTTGATGTTTCTGTTGATGTTAAAGCTTCTTCTTTCTTTCTTCTTCTTTTGTTTCTGCCTCGGTTTGAGCTTCAGCTTCGGCTTCGGCTTCGGCTTCGTGGTGGTGAGATGAGCTTTGATGTTGATAAGGATATATATATATTTTGTTGCCTAGTGCTTGATGAATTAGTGAATTTCATAGTGGTGTTTATCCGCAAAGTCCAATCACAGTGAGCTGAACGACTTGATGGTCTTTTAAGGATAAATCAAGAAGTCGAGGGACCGGTGGGTCTCGTTGTCTAGCTCCTTTGTACGGGCACCCGCCCTCTCGTGTCACAACGAGCGTGGGAATAAGAGGCTTAAAATGACTTCCCGTTTGGCCTTGCGGGATGCGCCACGGCCGGCGCCGTAGCTGTCGAAAGTCTGATTGCGACTGGTGAAATAGGTTCAGCAAGCTGCGTCACCGAAGGGCTAGCTCCGTAGTGACCGGATTCTGGCGTACGAAGATCAACTATCCCTATTCTGTTCGACGTGTAAAAGATCAGGCTTCCAGAGAGAGACTTTTGCAGGATTCTATCGCAAGACGTGAAAACATCCGATCCCATTCCGACCTCGATGTGTAAAATCGTCTTACGCCATATGTACTGAGATATTCTCGGGAGACATGGTCACGTCCTGTAATAATTGAATTATCATAAGAGAAGAAACCTTTTTTCATATTCAAGTTGTTGGTCACTGATTTCCTAACTTTCTTTCGAAGAGCCAGCGCCCAAAGGTGCTCTATTGAGCCGGTCACCGTCTGGTGCAGTAGAAGTTGGCAAGTAAGGAAGTAAAGTCCGGATGGCTTGGATCCGATCCCTTTGAAAACCATTTGCCTATCTATTTGATCTGACCAGGTAAATCGACCTATCCCCCAGCGTACCGGAGCTTTTCTACCCGCGGAAGATCTATTTTATCTTAGTCAAATGATCGATTCATTCCTCAATCGCAGCAGGCAGACCTTCTTAATAATAGTGCAAGCCCTTCTATGCCTATCTTCCCCTCTGCGCCTTGAACAGAAGCTCAAGTGCACGAAGACCCTCTGACTTAAGCAGGTGCTATCACTTAAGAAAATCTCCGGGCAGTCGTAAAAGCTTTTCCTTGAGACTGATAGTAAGCACCAGTCTCTCCGAGACCTTCGCTTCTTTAGTCATTTCCGGTATCGCTTTTTATGGCCTGGAAAACGGAATCTTCCTTCCTTTGGACTTATGTCAAAAATTTCTTTAAATAATGAATTTTACTCCAGCAAAGGCTACTAAGCCGCCTAAGCAGTCCAATCCCTTGTTGTCATAGATCGGGTGAATGCCCTTTCCTTTAGTTGCTTGAGCACAGCTATCGAGTATAATCTTCCCTCCTGGTTTAAAAAAGAAAAGAGTAGGATCTAGGTTCGCGCTTGCTGACTCAGATGCTTAGGATCAATTTTTTATGTAGGAGTAAGTCTTGATGAGGTGGGGTGAATCTCCGTAACGAGTCTAACGACCTAGCTAACCGTTGATTCAATGTCCCTCTTAATCGGGAACCGCTTTTTTTCTTGTTTTCAACTAGGTCTTTTTCCCTCGTGGTTAAACATGAGTTTGGAAATGCTCATTCTGTACATCTCCTCGTCAATCTGTGCATGAGCTTCTGGGCTATGTCTCGCTTACCCTCTTTAGTAGAGATCAACTGCTTATACTGGAATTAAGATCTGTTATCCAAGCCTCGGGCTTAATCCGTATAATGGTTATCAACTACTGACATTGTGGGGTAAGATTTCTTTGACATAGAAGGATGTCCCTCGGAAGGTTTAGCTACGTCCTGTAAGAACTTGCTACAAGCGGGCAACTTACTACCTCTCTGTCTCCTCTTCTTATATAGTTTTTGGACTTAGTTTAATCGTATAAGAGACGGGTCGGTGGGCAAGTGAGCTGATCTCGCCTTTGTTGATCCGCTTGAAGAGAGTTATCACGACCCTGCTACATCGCGATCGTTTATTCCAAGCGATAGAAAATACAAAGCACACAAGGCGCATGATGAACAAGAGTAGCTTCCCGTCCCTTACTTTATTGTAAAAAATAGACAAAATAGTGGGCTTCCTTCTTCTATGAGTCGAAGACAGCCTCGAAGCGCCAAACGACCCTACCTAAGCCTTTTCCAGGCAAGATCTCAGCCTGATCGTAACAAGCTTTAATTAAAGAAATGGGACCGGCTTAAAAAGATGGAGATTTTCTCTCTACTAGCTGCCCCGCTCATAGAATGGATCGCTCAAGAAGAGCACTTTTTCGGGCATAAGATAGCGAAGTTTTATACTCTCATGAGGGGATCCAGAAATGGAATGAAAACTCGTGATTTGATGATTAAAGATCAACCTAGCCAACGTGGCCTATGAAACCGGTTTCATATCTTAAGTAAGAAAAGTTTTTTCTTTTTGAGTGTCAAATGGTGTTGAGTAGCTCCAACCCGATCCAAGGCAGAAAGAATAAAAGCAAGCAAGAAAAAAACTGAATCTACGTCTGGCCAAACCAACCCATTAGATTAAAACTCGCTAAATAGAAAGAAAAAGGCCGGCGGCAAGGGCAGCATAGCTTGCTTATGACTGGTCAGACATTCCCTGAAGGAGAACTTTCTTTTGAAAAGGGGTATTCAAAAGACCTTCTTGACTTCATATTCACACAGGCCAATAAAAGCATAGTATCAAAGAAAAAAAAAGAGTTAGTTAAACCCATCATATTAGAGGATCAACGACTCCAGCGGGGAACTCATACTCGATAGATCTTCGCAGGAAAGAGGCGGGTTATAGTAAAACTCCCCCATTAGATATAGGGACTGGCTAGTAGAAACAACTATATTGGACCTAGACTGAAAAAGGTGCTTAGACGACCCAATAACTTATAGGAATTAAAAAATTTTTCTAAACCTGTGAGCCGTTGCCTTAAAAGAAAAATAGAAATTGAGAGACTCTGGCCCCTTTTATTTTAAAGACTTCTGCTTGATCACTAGCTGTCTAGCTTGGGCAACCTGCTCTTCTCTTGACTATCTTGCTCTCAAACTTGTCTGTTTTTGCCCTTGCCATTGCTGCAACTGGTGGGGCTTGTACTTAAAATAGAGTCTTTTACATGTATGAAATATATTAACCTCACGACTCACTATTCATATTCCCTATTCTACCTATAATAAATAGTAAGCCATAGGAATGTTCATAGGACAGGGGAGTCATTTCATTTGAAGGACAAGCGGCCCTTACCAGAATCTCTGGCTTAAGGGCTCAAAGGGACTGCTTCAATTACTTAAAGTAAAAGCTTTCAAACGAGCAACTCGCATGAAAATGAATGGAAGAAAACTCCCAATTAAGTTTTCTCACAATCGCTGGAAAGCACTCCTAATTTTTTTACCTCTAACCGGTGCAAGGGAAATTCCTGTAGGACAGATCCCAACATCCTCTGTGAAAGAAGCCGAGTCTGTAGCCTTAAATGAAAGAAACCATGTCTTTCGAAATGGGAATGGAAGAACTGGGGAACTGACCTATCATTCCTATTCTTCTTATTCTCTTGGTATTGACCCTGAAAGGGAGTTTGTGAGGCGAGACAAGTATGGTATACAAGAACTTCTCGTGTAACCTACATATAGTGCTTTTTCTTTCCTTTCTCCAGGTATGAATTCCTAAACCATTTAACCGGGTGTTCACTCCAAACTAGTAGCCATTCCTCTAATTAGTGACTTCGCTTCCCCTTGGCTTAAGTTAAGGTTCCCGAAAAGAGCTTTTTCTCGGCATCCCATCTCAGAAGTAGATTCCCCTGCAAGGGTACGAAAGGATAGCTATTCTTCCTTTGCTACCACCCTATGAAAGAAGTTAATCCATAGTAACCACAGAAAGGGAAACTAGAATTCTTGGCCGGTCCTTCCTTGATCCGTTCCTTGCCTCATCTACCTAATCTCTCCTATAACCTATAAATTAATTAATTAATTAAATAACAAGGCCCTTGCGCAGCACAGGTGGTTAGCAACCGAACACAAGATTCGAGGAGCTGTTGCTGTGCTGCCTCATTGAGTAGTTTCGCCGCTTGCATTGCAATTCTCGCACGGGCGGATAAGAGGAGCATAAAAGCACGGAAATAACGCCTCCCATCTCATTCTCTGGTCACGTATTCGTCCTATCAGTTCTAGTTCTCGCCCATGGATGCTTATGTTCGCGCTTAGCTTACTTGATACTAGCTTGCCTGACCCGACATAGGAACTACGAGGGAAAAAAAAGAAATATCATAAGAAAAGAAAGTATAGACACATCTTTAGTCATCGAGTGAGCGGGATGGCTATATGCTTAACACATGCAAGTCGAACGTTGTACTCCAGGACGACTCTTTGAGATTCCGTAAGTAACTTAGTGCATGTGCCTTTGAAAGTCAAGAAAATGAAATACGAACAACCGCGCTGGTCGTCACAAGTCAAGTAGTAAGGTAAGAGCCCATGCCTATCATACGCATTCTAGTTCCAGTGCTCACTCTCATCTCGGCCCATTCCTTCTTTCGTTTGAGAGGGATGCCTTATTCTATTAATTCCATTCATCTCATTTTTGGGTTTCTCCTACTTTTTAGTCTGAACTATCTCTTTCGTTTTTATTCTAGTAAAATCACTCAAATGTGTGGCTCTCGCTATGTTAATATTATATATCTATCCCTTCTTTGTTTGGCCTCCCTCTTTTGCTATTCTTCCGTACCTATCTATATTCTAATATAGGTTTTTGGTTTTCAGGTGTGTTAACGGTATTGTTGGGAACTGCATGGTTTCGGGGGCACCACATCCTATGCCAGCACATATGGTACAGCCAGGGAGGAATCTACGACTTCGTCGAGTTCCGGATCCTGGCGACAATATTTAAATTGGGGAGAGGGGGGAAGCTCCCCCTCACCTTCCACAGCTGCGGCCCCTAACGTCCACCCAAATGCAGCTTCCAGTCAACCAACTGGGGTAGCGGGGCCTTCCAATACCGCCCAAGAACAGGAGGCTGCGGCGAGTCCAAATCCAAGGCAGGGAGGAGACTTGGCCGATGCAGTCAGACCATTCCTTCGAGCGGAAGGGGCCGGACCTCAAAACCCATTGGGGATCCAGAATCCGGCTGAGGTGGGGGGCCCGGAAGCCGGCTTACGGGCCAATCTCAGGCAGGAATCGGCGGCCGAGGAAGATGCCCGCCTTACTAAGGCAGTGGAAGGCATCATGGATGCCTGCGACTCAGAACAAATAAAAATCGTAAATAAAACGCGCACACTTTTGGAGCGGAAGGGGATCTTCCTAGAGGATCCTCAAGACGTTCAACGTGCGGTTGATATTGCGATGACCGAGGAATGGGAGGTCGACATCGATTCACGTCTCTCCCCATTTCCGGAGACTCCACCGCTTCTTGGGCACTCGAAATTTTACCCTTTTTCCGCAAATTCTAAAAGAGCTCAGGGACTTGGGCAATCCCCATGTTCCTGAGCAGGAAGATTGATGTGGGAGGGGCTCTTGGCGATGATCTGAAAATGAAAGAGCTATTGCAACGCACGGATCTACCGGCGTCGCCGATAGGTAGGAGCCGCTTACTTATCCAGTCCATAAGGGATGAGTAGGTTAGGTCTTTCTTCCTTGTTCATCACTTTGATCGTTAGAAGCTGGTAGATATCATTTGAAAAATGCAAAGCGTGACTTTCATTCTTTTTTCCGATGTTAGAAGGTGCAAAATAAATCGGTGCGGGAAAATCCAAGCGACGACCCGGCCGGTCCATCCAGCCTTCCTCAGTCTACCCATTCGGGGTCGGAACATTGTCAACAGTACTTATACTCATCACCAGAGGAGGTACACCAGCTGGTGTCCGGGCATGTCAGCCCTCTTTCTCCAGGGGGTACCTCGGATTCCTTCGATAAATTTCAAAGCTATCTTGAGGCTCTCAAGGAGAACGAGAAAGCTCAAACCTCTTCTTTTTGGGGGGCTTCCGCTGAGGATGAAGCTGAGGCAACTTCTGCTGTTCCGCCAGCGGCGCAGCCCGAACCAAGGGGATCTTCTTATCATGCCCTTCCCTCACAGGCGGCGGGGAAGGCCCTCCCAACGCCTAAAATGCGACTTCAGCCGCTTCTGGAGAAGCAATTAAAAAAATTTTGCATGAAAAAGCTCTGACTTTCCTAACATGAGCCCCGAGACTCTCGATTATGAAAAGCTTTCCCGCGACTTTCTCGAAGGAGAACCCTACATCTATCCAGATAGAATTCATAAAAGTATAGATTACTATAATAGAATATGTCAATACGATAGCTCGCTTTATACTTTTCTTAAGGATAAGTATGCTTATATTATATGTGGAAAGTCTAAAAAAGGCTAGATCAAAGCTTGGTACATCTAGCCTTTTTGACTGCATAAAGGGGGGTGGGGTCGGGGCGCAGCCTAACTAAGAGAGCCATTCCATTTAGGGCGAGACAGAATGTGCAAGCATTTACTTGAGCTTATATATTCACGCCCCTGAGGAATAGAAAGGGAGGACCCGGGGCCAGAGCAAGTTGGGTTGGGGTATAGAGCCGTAAGCGCGATGGGGGGTGACAGAGGACGTGCTCGTACGGTTCATAGAAGGGTATGATCAACTCGTTGATTGTTGGGAACTTTCACTCCTCTATATTCGAAATATGCCTTTCTAGGAGCATTACGATCTGCAGCTCAAATGGTTTCTTATGAAGTCTCTATTGGTCTTATTCTTATTGTGCGCCTTGTGAGCGCGTTTGGATCCGCGAAGGCAATCGCTCGGATGTTCCCCTAACCCAACCCGGGAACGGACCGGAGGGAACCGCAGCATGGGGAATGTCCGCGTCTCGTCGCAAGGCTCATTTTTAGTTGTGGGTCATAGGGCGGGCAGCTTTATCTGATCAAGGGCCGGGGCACAAGGGTCTTGGTACTATCCAGGTGCGAAGAACCCCCGGAGGTGACTGCAATGAGCAGAAATCTCACTCACCGGCCTAAACGACGAGCAAACACTCGAACGTGAGAGCAAGGGATCACCCAACGAATGGACGAGCTCCAAGGAGGTAGGAGAGAGGGAGGCAAAAACCATGCTTTCAGAGAAGTGGCGGTCCGAATCTTATCTGAACTGCGAGAATAACTGACTAAGCCGTGCCATAAGGCCCATTCTCCAACTCCAAACGGGACGGGGCCAAGCCTTTAGGTTGTTTAAGGAGGTTGGGTGACAGATCGGCCATAGGAGTACTCCGGGATATAAACCAGGGCAACAAATGTCGAGCATACGACGATGCCGCCCGTTTTCATTTCATGGAAGTCCCCGGCAGAGGAAAGGGCTGTAGGTGATGGCGCGTTTTGCTTCTTATCTGGAGAGGGGCGCTGAAATCGTTCCTATTGGGTCGTGCGTGGCAGCGAGTATAGATGAATAAGGGCGGGCGGCCGAGACCTATTCTCTTAATAGGCGGCAAAGCTGAATAGGAAAGGGGGCCGAGCTGACTGATGAGTGCCTTTTTAGCCTTTTTCTAAAGGCTCTCATGTGAAGCTAACATGGCTGGCTACATACAAGTATAGCCAAATCAAGATGAGACGGGACGGACGGCAGAGGCCGCAGCGGGACTACCATAGGAAAGCCCGCCCCCGCTAGCTAACATAGAAAGATATTCCCGGATAACAGTAGTCTCTATGTGAATCTCCTCCCGACCAGGCCAGGCCGAATCGGGCCACCACTTGGGATGGGAATGGCTCAGCCCACATGCATCATTTGATGAAAGCACTCCAGTCCAGTCGCTCCTCGAAGTGGCTTGTCAACCACGCTTCCCCCCCCCCCCTAAAAATAATGCTCCTCACCAAATGCCCTTCCTTGGGTTGGGGGCAACACAGCAATGAGTAGTTCGCTCCAGGACTCCACTCCCTCGAGAGCAGGATGCCGGCCGAGATGGAGCTGGGAGCCAACCTAGACTTTCCTGGGGCTTGCCTTGCCCCAACACCTAAAGAAAAGGCGGGCGCCGAAAAGGAAACAGCCCAGCCTCTTCAAGAAAGCTTTGCTTGGTGGGCGCTGCCTACTCACTCAGACAATGCTCTGAACACGAAAGTGTGCAATTCCGCCCCCCTTCTCCCATGCTGAGTCACAGGTAGCGCCTCGGAAAGCACGGACGAGCCACATGCAGGGAAACTTGCACGTGTGGTTCTGGCCGGGGACCCCGGTATACTGTACTAATATGTGTAGGTCCCTGTAATTCGAGTGAGATTGTCATGGCGCAAAAGCAGATATGGTCTGGTATTCCCTTGTTCCCTGTATTGGTTATGTTCCTCATTTCTTGTCTAGCAGAAACTAATCGAGCTCCGTTTGATCTCCCAGAAGCGGAAGCTGAATCAGTTGCAGGCTATAATGTAGAATATGCGCGGGATGCGATCCTTAATAGTCCACTGTTGGCGGAAGCCAATGTCCCGGGGTCCCGGGGACTCATTCTGACTGAAACAAGGGGTGGGTCTTTACCAATTTAAAAAATATTCGATTTTAGGGAAGCCAAAAAACGTGAGCGCCTAGCACGAGCCTTATTGAAAAGGCCCCTTACTATAGATGGGCGCCCCTGCAATCAAACTCAAGGCAATGAAATTGACAACCTCTTACTAATAGAAAGGGGAAAAATGCACTCAAACAACCTATCTTACTAATATTACTAATAATAGGGTCGTTGTAAAGCTACAGCTCGAAAGCCGGCCTTACCTTCTATTCTATTAGTAAAGGGCTTTTCTTGCTTGTTTAGTAAAGTCACGCTTTTCATTTTGATAGGAGTAGGTGCTTTCTGGGGCAGGGCACTCTTCATTCTTCATTCGAAACTAATGAATGTCCGGCCGGGGGTTTCTGCCTTGTTATCAAAAAGGGAGTTGGGTAAAGCAAACTTCCTCCTTGGACGAGCACGAGGCTTAGTCAAGTAGAACCGGGTTGCGCTGCTTGATGCTCCGATCGAAAACAAATCAGTGGGGCCATACCGGTACGACTGAATATGCGTTAGAAAGGTCAATCCCTCCCCTACGACACCAAAAAACCCGGGCCGAACTTCTACCGCCCGCTTCCATAGAACAATATCGTGGCAACGTAGACCTAAGTGGTATCATATTGGATCCTTGGGAACCATCACAAGTACGGCCGGCCTATATTTGAACGAAAATGCTGTGTCGTCCAGCGGAGCCTAGAAGAAGGTGACTCGCGCAGACAGCTGACTCCTTTTCAATAGAAAGGAATAGCCAAACCAACCCAGCTGTCTGGTCACTCTCAGAGATCTTATCGGCCGGCAAAACTGGAGACGGACGACCACGGTCCCGACCTTACCAGCACCAGAGGTGTACTAATCAATGAACCCCCGAAACCTACTTTCTTTTCTGACAAAATCAACCAAGCCTAACCGGTCACGACATGTTGTTGATATTGATTGAGTTTGAGGGACTTTCGCTGACTGAATTCATCCATAAACCCAGACCCCCCGTAACCTTCGTAACCAAAGCGTCACGACAACATCCAAAGGTTACTTTTGGATTCTTAAGTAGGGGGCGGCAAGGAGGAGCACGTAGGAATGCCGACCACTACTTAAGCCACTTGTGGCTGAGAGAAAGCGAGTAGCACCTTGTATAGGTTGGGCGGAGCTTGAAGAAGGTAGCCCCTCTCAGAGAAAGCCATTGCGCGCTAGCCTAGCTAGCTAGCGTTTTTCAGCTGGCTATTATGTTAGTTGTAGCGCGCCTTCCCTCCTTCTCTCACTTCGGAAAGATTTTGCAGTATTTTCTTATGATGACCTGGTCGAGGGAGTACGATACATCGGTGTAAAAGATTGAGTGGGATCTGTGAGGTTGGTTATAGTAAGGCCTGGCCGGTTGGGAAAGCGATATGGACAGGTCAACCCTGGTCGATGTCCCGTGTTAACGGTAGCATCGATATCTCGGGTTAGTCACCGAGACGCCCCCCCCCCATGGTGGGACAAGTTCCCCATAATTTAGGAGAGTTGTTGTCGACATTGGCTTAGCGCAATAGTCTTTGATCTGGGATACGGACTTCGGAGGGGAGTCACTTCCGAGTCGTCCAGCTGGCAACATGGCGGATGTCAGGCTGTGAATGTATAAAAATCACACCATGACTCACTAGTTCTTTCAAGCATTACTGCGCTCAGTGTCGACTTCATGGCGTGGGATCTTTGAAGGTCCCAAGACCATTATCGCGGTCTTAAATGAGGCCACGCTTTTGGTCTTCGACGATTACACCAAGGAGAGATGCATCGCTGCATTCCTTCTAGCCAAGAAGGTATACTGGTTAAGGGGGAAATCTGTCTTTTTATTAAAGGCTCTTTATCTAAAGCAGTGTGCCTCTGCGCTGCAGAAAGCTTATGCCGGAGATCCAGCAACCAGAAGACTCCCTTTTCCAGGATCTCTCACCCGTTCAGGGTACCCAACGATTATTCCATCTTTCCATAGAAGAATGAAATATTAAAAGGATGAGAAGGCGGATCAATTAGTCCAGTTGTACTTGTCATGGTTTTCATTGTCGAAGGTCATTCAGTTGGCTAAGCCCTTGCCCTTTGACAGCATAGTGCAATTGCCAACTAGCTTCACTCCTCGGGAATGAGCGGAATAGAAAGAGTAGTCTTCTTCGGGTTAGTTTGATGGTGTGGAAACTTGACTGACTTGACCGACTGGCTGACAGCTTGAGCTTTTTCTTCTCATTCACATGGTTGCCCCTATAGAATGTCTGAATAAAAGGAGCTATGTTCCCCCGCCTCTTCGTCTTAGTCTAGCTCATTACCTGCTTTCCTTGCTGCACTCATTAACTCCGGTGGTAAGGTCTTGGAAGCCTTTGATTACAGGTCTAGTTGAACTATTTCACCAGCCATTCCGATAGTAGGTGTACCGTGAGTGGAAGGAAGGCAGCAAGAAAGATTCTATAACCCCGAGCTCTTATAAAAGCCCGACCTCATTGCGTACCCCGAACTCAAGAGGGGACTCCCTGTCAAAGAAAGGACTAAAGCATTCCCCGGTTCTTCCTTAGCCAGCTTTGAAGGTTTGAAGCAGCTCATTAGACTCAAGCAAGGGTACCGATTTATAGGCGAAGAAGGAAGGTAGTTAGCTCTAGCTTAAGAAGTAAAAAGCTAGCCATCCTCGAAGGGAAATGAGCAGAGAAGTCAATGCACGAGATCCCGGTGCTTTAGCCACCTAAGAAAATGGAGTTGAAGGAAAGCGGAATATCTGTTTTCTCCTCCCGAAGCAAGCCTGCCCCAAGCCCCTCTTTTCTCTAGCCTTTGATTTTTTGATAGAGACCGATCTGCTTTTATAAGCACTTGTTGGCAAGTTCGGAAGAAGGCTTTGAGGGGAACTCACTCGATGTGGCTACGGTTCAGTATTGCCTCTCACTTAGAATCTCTTCCAGCTGAGCCGGACTAAGAGGCTTATGTAAAGAAAAGAGAATTTGCCTGACTACGTGGGAAAGCTTTTCCTTCTTCCTTTCCTTTT
>CANTUT010001967.1:5000-50000 GCA_947687605.1 Reutealis trisperma
TCCAATAATGTTTATCCAATGATATGAGAAAAACCTTTTGTAATTATACCTTACCTACTTTCTTTCTGGAACTACACTATCATTGTATCTTTTGTTCAAAAAGTTAAAATATTATTATTAATGTGGTACATGTTATTGTTGCCTTAAGTGCTATTGTTATATGTGAATACCATTAGCTCTAGATATGGTACCTCTAATCCTTTATGCAGAAATCCTCATTCCAATGCAGGAAATCATCAAAACCTATGCACATGGTCTTAACCTGATTGATAGGGGTAGTGTATCTACCTTAGCTAGAAGGGGCGGTTTTAGCTCTGGAGCCTGATTAGTTTCATGACTTTATCGGTTATGGGTTGGGAGTTGGAATTTGGTATGAGGCCACCTCTCCCTTGAGTGAATGAGCTAACAAAGTTATTTACTCTTTATGGATAATAAGTGTTATAAGTGTGATTTCTGTAAACCTGTTCTAGTGAAAATCTTGCTAAAGTGAAACTGTGAAACCATGATTTGTAAATTATGAACTATGGGTTATACGCAATGGGATTTCTTTGAAAAATGGGATATATGATATCATAAATGCTATGTTGTTTACTTATTGAGATCATCTATGCTATATTGTTTACTTATTGAGATCATCTATCTCACTCCTTTCTCTTGTGTGATTCCAAGTGAGAAAATCTGAGGAGGCAAGGTGATGGCTCACGTTTCCTACTTCGCTTTGGGGATTCCTTGTCCAAATCTTTAATTATATTATATTATGAAAAGTTACTAGTAGATGCTCCAAGAGTTTATTTTGGGATATTAATCATTGATGACTTATTTTAAGACTTTAAATGTTCTTTTCCTTGTAAGATGTTTTCAAAGTATTTTGTTAAACTATTCTTTTGCATATTGAAGTTTCATATATTATTGAACATTTAAGTTAGTGCATGAGGTTTAGTATGATCCTAGGCATGATTTGTATAAGTATAAGTGGGTTCTACGAGCATGCATGAACTTATGTCTCCCCATGTTCTAGGACCATCATATCTCTAAAAATTAGGATGTGATAGAATTGGTATCAGAGCTGTAGTTTTTAAATCTAGTTTAGACTTATCTGTTTATTGGGTTAATTAAGTACAATCCTGGAGTATAGGAATTTTGCTATCATGTCATTTGCAATTTATCGCTAGTATAGTTCCGCGAAATCCTAATAGGTTATAGTAATCCTTGTTATTAATTGCCTGCCTTACATTTATTTTGACAGATGACCAAGAAGATTACCCCTACTCGAGGACTACGACCCAGAGCACCCCGTGTCACCTACAAGAGGACTTGGCCGAAGATGTTCAAAAGAGTTATGTCTGTGATTTGCCTAATGAGGGAAGAGACCCCTGATGAGGAGGAGGACTCCGAGGAGTGCTTGGACCATGATTGGATTTATAGTAAAATCCAGAAATTAGAGGATGACTATTCAGATTTGAAGGAGGACTTAAGCTTTTGGTTCATACCTTGAGAGAGAATGTGAAGGAATGGTGGAGCCAAATGCAGCGGAAGGAAGGTGGTGAGGTGAAATTTCAAACATTTCAAAATTTCACTTCGCCCAATTTTGGTCCAAAATTCATTTAAGCAATCAATTAATTTGTGTGTAAAACACATATGTGTAGAAAGAAGAAGGAAGAGTGTAGGTTCCTTCTTTCTTTATCAAAGAGCTTCCTAAGTGTCAAGCCTCTAGATTATCTACACCTAGCTCACCTCCAAGTTTCCTCTTGATTTCTTTGGTGTTCTTGAATCCTCTCTTGGTTGCCCAAATTGATTCAAGATTTCCCAAAAAAGTCATTTAGGAATTTAAGATTTCTCTTTGGTTTATTTTGGACTAAACACATTTTTCAATTTGCAAGCATTTATTCTTTCATAAAGAACAAAGAAGAGAATTAAAGATCAAAAGAAAATTTGAAGAAACATTTTCTTCTTTTTCTTTCTCTCTATCAACTTCTCTCTCTAAGCTTCAAACTTAAAAATGATGTTCAAAAACTTATGACGAAAAATGAACATAAAGCCTTTTATACTCATTTCCTTCAAGACTTAACTCTTAAGTCTTCTCAAAGACTTAAATGCCCTTACATATTGTTTTAGCTCACCATTTGGTGAAGGGGCAAAGTTGACTTTGCTTCTCCAAATGGTGAAATGACCATTATATCCTTTAGGTGTAAAATGGACATTTTCATTAGCCAAAAGATGTAATTACAATTTTAACCTTAGTAGAAAATTCTCTAACCCCTAAACCCATCATATAGGCTCATGAATAGTGAATTTTTTCTAACCCTTAAATTGCCTCTTTTCCATATCATATATGGGTTTAGGCCACATCTCATGTGTTAAGGGTTTTTACTAAGCTTAAAATTAAGTCTTTGATTTAGTCCAAATCAATTTTCAATTTAATCTTTCTCATTTGCATCATATACAAATTAAGATTTAATTGAATAGAAACCTTCATTGATTAAACATCAGGATATGCTAGGGTCTTTATAAATTTAATTACATATTTAATCATTTTACCACTAATTAATTAATTAAACACTTTAATTAATTATTATGGTAAACTTTCTACACTTGGAAGGTGATCACTACTAGGTGTGTGACTTTTTAGGTTCTTGTCTAATTAACAATGGAAATGAGAAAACTCTTTTTTCTACTAAGGTGAAATCCCCACTTCACACTTAGTCCCATAGTCATGAGGGACAACTAGCATTCCATATCATGACTATCTATTTAAAAATGAATATGTATAGTTGATAACTTTAAACATCACATGGACCATCGATCATAAATCATCATGCACTGGAATCCTTTCATTAAAGATCCCAATCTCAGCTAGGGTAATAGTTTATATCAAACCCTAATATGCCTCAATTCTATGTCCTTATCTCGGTTCTAATTCTTGATGAGATTAGATTCCTACTAGAAACTCTTTATAGTGAATCTCACTGTCTTGGCCAATAACTTAAGTATCAAGAATAACCAGATAGCATAGGATCTTAACCTCGTTTACTCAAGGTAATGAATTCTATTTTGGCGATCACTTACCTCCATACATAACAAATTAGAACCATTACAAGCCATATATTCGTATATGAATAGTACATCTATTTAAGTAGTAATAAATCCTAACCACTTATATATGAGATATAGTATCCCTCAAGTCAAATGATTATATGCACTATTATGACCTAGATGATAAATAATTGACAAGCAATAAAACCCCATATTACTATCATCTAATGTCACAATTTAACTATTCATCCTATGAATATCCACATGTTTGTATCGACATCACCTATCAAGTAGCATGAAATCACTACCTCTATAATCAACTATATCACATACTGATTATAGAAAATAAATAGAGGTGATGGTCTTCCAGAATTAATGATGCCCAGTCATTAATCTTATGACCGTGAACGTATTTAAAATATTTATACAAGAGCGATTTGTCTCCCATATTCTCAACACTTGATAATAGATCCTCTTACAAATACTTAAGGATTATATTCATTAATATGACATCCTTTTCACATCATGAATATATTATTGTGCCATTGGGAATTAATATCTACTATTGCATAATTATTATATGGCTTCTAGGACACATACTGCTATCAGGATATGGAGCAGGTTAAGATAGGGATTGTTGAGCGTGGGGGAGACTACTCGCCATTGAGGTCTTTATCTTCGACTAGTCACTAGCAGGATAGAGATCTTCTTTGTTATCGATGTGGTAGCAGTGGTCACGTCGCTCTCGACTACCTTAGTGGAGGACACACGGGGGCTAGGATGAGTAGTTGGTGATGATTGACGTATCAGCATAGTACTTTATATGATATGAATGATATTTCTTTTCACTACCTAGTTACTTAGTATAAAATAATTCCTTTTATTGCTTATGATATGATTGATTTATATGTGATAGGAAATTTATGATGCTATGAGTGATATGATGCATGATTATGATGCATAACCCATAACATGATATGTGCTATGTGATAATTGATATATGATATATGGCTTATGAAATGACATAATAAATGCTCAGGTTGAGTATATGATGAATGCGATAGTATGATAATGGGGTTAGAAGGGCTAATAGGGAAATAGTACTAAGTTCCCTTGTTATGATAATAGAATGCCTCCCAAAAGAAGGTTTGCACAGCAGCCTAGCCTATTAGGGCAGTGAGGATGCCTTATCGAAAACTGCATTACATGCTGCATCTGCACCTGCATGGTCAAGGGAAAGATCCAATTTGAGGGCACCAACTATAGGCTTTAATGAGGAAGCATCTTCGCAAGAGGTGCAAGCTATGTGTGAGGAAATGAGAGACCTGCGTAAGGAATTGGAGGAGCTAGGAGCTCAAAGGCGAGAAGTGACGCCAACACAAGAGAGAAATGAAGTTCCACACCTGTCATAGTGGCACCTGCTCAGAAGGAGAGGAAGCGACTACCCAATGAAGGGTTGACCATAGTAGAATTCAAGAAGCTGCAGCCACCTACTTTTTACGGCGAAGAAGGAGATGACCCACATGAATTCTTAGATGAGATGGACAAGTTAGTCCATCGATTGACTTGCTCAGATGCTTGAGTGATTGAGTTGGTAGGACTCTAACTCAAGAAGGAAGCTTGGTATTGATACGAGAGAAACATCAAGGAGCAACTTTACGGAGAAGACCGACCTACGTGGGCAAAATTTAAACAAAAAGTTACATATCAGTTCTTGCCTGAAGGAGAAAGCAAGATAAGGCATTACAATTTGAATAACAGAAGCAGAAATAGGAATGATAGTATTGAATTATGCAAAAGAGTTTAATCGGCTCAACAGATTCACTGCCAATATTATTCCTATTGAAGCAAGCTGCATCAACCGGTTCTTAAAAGGATTGATCACACCTCTGTTCAACTCATTAGTAGCAATGGAATTTCCAACCTTGGCCAGACTGATAGATAAGGCCAAGATAATGGAGAAGAGGTACAAGGCGGAGAGAGCTGAATGAGCTGAACAGGACTAGAAGGGGAAATATAGGAACAAGGGTCATGGAGGACAACATGGAGAAGAAGGAGGCCCAAGGAAGGAAACTTCAACACCTGGACCATGGAATGGTCAAGCTAAGCAGGAACTCTCCACTTGCGGCAAGTGTGGAAAGATGCATTCTGGAGTTTGCTAAAGAATTTCGGGTGCGTGCCTAAAGTGTGGGCAAATGGGACATTTCATTACGGACTACCCTCAGATAAAGAGTCTGGGGAATGCGACCTCGACACCTCCACAACCCATACCATACCAACCCTAAGCGTAAGGAGCAAAGAATAAAGGGCCAACTTATGGGAATGCGCTGACAGTGGACAATAAGGGAAAGGGGCATGTCTTCACCCTAAATCAGTAAGAGGCCCATGCTTTGCACATAGCCATCACAGGTATCATTCCTATATAGAATTCTAGTGGAAGATGTTTGATTGATTCTAGTCCTACACATTCTTTTATGTCCCTATGTTTTACTAAGAGTCTGGGTAGAAATAAGGAACTAATGATTAAACCTTTAGTAGTATCAACTCCTTTAGGAGAAGTAATGGAAGTGAAATATATGTTTAAGGATTGCGAGGTAGATATTAATGGATGAAAACTCCTTGTAGAATTGCTAGAACTAGACGTACTAGAATTTGATGTAATCTTGGGGATGGATTGGTTATATGAGCATGGGCCTTGTATTAACTATAGAGAGAAGCTGGTTGAGTTTAGAGCTAAGGATGGGAAGAAGTTTGTGTATTAAGGGGATAGGATTAAGAACCCTCCAAACTTAATATCAGCTTTTGGAGTAAGAAGGATGTTAAGGAAAAGGTGCCAAGCTTACTTAGCCCATGTAATAAATGCTAATAAAGAGATAGCCATTTGAGGCCAGAGCATTCTAGTGGTGAAGGAGTTCATGGATATCTTTCTAAAAGATTTACCTGGAATACCCCTAGACCATGAGACCAAATTCAACATCGAATTACTACTGAGTACACAGCCTATATCGATACCATCGTATTGTATGGCACCGACGGAGTTAAAAGAATTAAAAATGCAACTGTATGATCTACTCGACAAGGGTTTTATCTGACTGAGTAGTTCACCATCGATTATCACTAGCTTAAGAAGTTCACTGTAAAGAATAGGTATCCTTTGCCTAGGATTGATGATCTCTTTGATCAATTACAAGCAGCTAGTCACTTCTACAAGATCAACCTGAGGTCTGGCTATCATCAACTAAAGATCTATAGAGAGGATATCTGCAAGACTGCCTTTCGTACTAGATATGGCCATTATGAGTTCATGGTTTTGCCATTCAGTCTAATGAATGCTCCTGCTATTTTCATGGATTTGATGAATCAAGTGTTCAGGTCATTCCTTGATAAGTTCATGATCATTTTCATTGATGATATCCTGATTTACTCTAAAGGTAAAGAAGAGCGTGAAGAGCACTGAGGATTGTATTGCAAACACTACGAAATCACCAGCTCTATGCTAAGCTATCTAAGTGTGAGTTTTGGATGGAGATTATCAACTTTCTTAGACATATAGTGAGTAAGGAAGGGATCCAAGTTGATCCAAAGAAATTTGAAGTGGTAACAAGTTGGCCATGACCTACAACAGCTTCAGAAGTATGGAGTTTATTGGGCATGGCTGGGTATTATCGTAGATTCATATAGGACTTTCTAAGATAGCAACCCCATTGACCAAGTTGATTAGAAAGCAAGTTAAGTTCAATTAGGAAAAGTCTTGTGATGAGAGCTTTCAGAAGCTAAAGAAATGCTTGATATCGACTCCAGTTTTGGCATTACTCGAAGGAAAGGAAGGGTTCACTGTCTACTGCGATGCCTTAGGATGCGTCTTAAAGCAAAATGATAAAGTCATTACCTATGCATCACGACAATTGAAGAGGCATAAAGTGAATTACCCTACTCATGATTTGGAATTAGCTGCAGTAGTGTTCGCTCTAAAGATCTAGAGACATTACATGTATGGAACGAAGTGTGAGATCTACATGGATCATAAGAGTCTTTAGTACATCTTAAGCCAAAGAGACCTCAATTGAGGCAGAGGAGAAGGGTTGAACTATTAAAAGACTACGACTATTATATTCTCTACCATATTGGAAAGGCGACCATGGCAGCAAATGCCTTGAGTCGAAAATCAATAGGAAGCCTAGCCCATGTGGCGGTGTGAAAAAGGCCAATTGTGAGGGAGTTAAAGGAGTTATTTAGCCAAGGCTTGAGGCTAGAGATTGGAGCATCGAGAATTGCAGTGGCTCATTTCCAAGTGAAGTCTAAGCTAATGGAAGAGATAAAGGCTTCACAAGATAAAGACCCACACATGGTTAAGTTAAAGGATGAGACGAAAGAAGGAAAAAAACCCTGAGCATGAAGTGGTCGACGGAGTTTTAAAGTGTAGAAATAGAGTATGCATGCCTGATGTGGATGGGTTAAGGGAAAGGATATTAAAAGAGGCACATCAGACACCTTATAATACTCATCCTAGAACTACCAAGATGTACCATGATGTGAAACTAATAATTGGTGGCCTGGACTGAAGAAGGATGTGGCTAAGCTTGTAGCATCCTACTTGACTTATTAGCAAGTCAAGTATGAACATCAATGACCCTCTGGATTACTTTAAGAAATTCAACTGCCTGAATGGAAGTGGGAGCGCATCACTATAGACTTCATAGTTAGTTTACCTAGAACCTCTAATGGATATGACTTTGTATAGGTCATAGTGGACCAACTAACAAAGTCTGCTCATTTTTTGGGAGTTAAGACCACATACTCTATAGCCCAGTATGCACAGCTATATATGGATGAGATCATGATACTACATAGAGTGTTGATTTCCATCATCTCGGATCAATGCACTCAATTCACCTCGAGGTTTTGGCAGAAGTTGCAAGAGGCATTAGGAACACAATTGGATTTCAGCACTGCTTTTCACCGTCAAATGGATGGACAATTTGAAAGGAAAATTCAGACACTCGAGGATATGCTAAAAATGTGCATTTTAGACTTTGGTGGTAGCAGGGATAAGTACTTATCTTTGATTGAATTCACCTACAACAATAGCTATCATTCATCCATCGGTATGGCACCATATGAAGCATTTTATGGGAGGAAATGTCATTCTCCAATTTGGTGGGTTAAGCCTGGAGACAAATATGTGAAAATGCTAGAATTGCTTAAGGAGACTACTGAGAAGGTACCCTTGATTCAAGATCAACTGAAAATGACCTTTAGTCAGCAAAAGAGCTATGCAGACCCTAAGTGAAAGGATGTTAATTTTGCAGTAAAGGATCACATCTTCTTAAAGGTTTCCCCAATGAAAGGTGGTATGAGATTTAGTAAGAAAGAGAAGCTATCGCTTCATTTCATTGGTCCCTTTGAAGTCTTGGACAAGGTTGGAGAAGTATCTTATAGGCATGCTCTACCCCCAACTATGATGCATGTGCACCTAGTGTTTTACATATCCATGTTAAAGAAGTATGTATCGGATCCGTCTCATGTCTTGTCACCTCTGGACGTTGCAATAGATGAGAAATTATCCTATAAGGAATTACCAATAGCGATAGTGGATCAACAAGTGAAGAGGTTAAGGAATAAGGAGATGCCCATGGTTAAGGTCCAATGGCGAAATCATAAGGTGGACGAGTGCACTTGGGAAGCTGAGGAGGAGATGCGGCGGAAGCATCCTCAACTTTTTGAAAGCATATAGGTAAGTATCTAAATTCGAGGATGAATTTTTTTAAAGGGCGAGAATGTAACAACCCACAACCACCCTAGAAATTTTCATGATAATTTGCTTAACATATAACTATTAAGACTAAGTAGGTGCTTTTATGGAAATTTATGTGCTATGTGATCGATGAGTATGTGGCATTTTAAATTAATTTTAACATGCATAATATGGGTTATTATTGTGAAATAAATAATTTATAGGAAGTGCAATAGCATAAAATAAAGTATTTTACATAAAATAAATTTTCATGCAAAAAGGCAATTTTTAAAGCATAAAATAATTTTATGAGTATTTTAAAATAATTTTTAAATAAAAATTTTGGGGAAAATTTTAAAAAAACTAATAAGAAAAATATTTTTATTTTAATTATCTATAATCAACCCTAAAAATAATTAAAAAATCCAAATACCCAAAAGTCTACTACACCAAACACTTATAACCTAGCTAATTAAGGGTAATCTTAGAAATGGCCCAAAATCCTAATTATTTATATCAAAATTTTGGCCAGCCTTTCATTCCAGTAGCCACCATTTTGTTATTTCATTATTTTGGTAGAAAAATAATCTTAAAATTATTTTCTCTATCGAAATTCACAAAATACTTTCAAACTTTGTGATTTCGCAACCGTTTCATAAGTTTTTCCTTTCCTTTCAATTTATTATTGGATTCTTATGAAACTAATCATGGAAAAATTATTTTGAACTGAATATTTACTGATTTTGATTGATAAAATTCAGCCTAGGTGAATCCTTAAGAGAGAAATCAATTTTTCTACCAAAAACACCAACATCTCTACGTCATTTCTCCAAAGGTGAATTCTACAACTCAAAATTTCAATTTTCATGCATAAATACTACAAGGAGGCAATTTCTACATATTTGTGTTCTAAATGGATTTTTGATGTATTTAGATGAAAAATATCAAATTAAATCATATTTTTGCATATTACTGTAATGACCGAAAAGTTTCGAAAAATAAGAAAATTCAAGGTTTTCGTCCTAGAATTTAAAAGTTGGAAATTTTCATATGAATAAACCCTAGCGGCTGCTGATTTGAATGAGTTTGCATTCTAAATTAATATTTGTCATGTTTGGATGGGAAATAATGATTTAAAACATGTGTATGTTTGGATGGGAAATAATGATTTAAACATATGTTTACATATTACTGTAATGAATGGAAAGCGCGGAAAGCAAGAAAACTCATGATTTTCACTATAAACCCTAAATTTGGAATTTTCATGCATAAGAAATACCTATGGCTACTGATTTATGTGTATTGATGTTCTAAACTGATATTTGTTGTGATTGAATGAAAAATAATTGTTTAAATCACATGTTTATATATTGTTGTAATGACCGAAAAGTATCGGAAATAAGAAAACTCATGGTTTTTCATCATAAAACCTAAAGTTGGAAATTTTCATGCATATGAATCCATATATGTGCCGATTCCTACATGTTCATGTTCCACAATCATTTTTGTTTTGATTATATGAAAAATCTTGGTTCAAACTATATTTCTACATATTACTATAATAGACGGCAAGTACGAAAAGTAAGAAAATTTAGGTTTTCTCTTTTATGGGGCATTCAACCTACATTGGGATTCTTATCCCAATGTCTATAATTTTTATGTAATGTATTTTAATGATTATTGGCATGTATAAATGAATGATAAATGGTTAAATTGTTTGTTGGTTGAAGGAATGACTCTAAATAAAACTAGAGACAATTTGGTATACTTAAGATATTTTAACCTTATGTTGCGAATGTGATTAGGAAATATGAAAATAAGTTTTATGATGAGTCAATAATAAATTTATGATCTTGAATTGATGAGGAGATTAATTGAATAAATTGGGCATAAGAGATTGGCATGACATTTGAAAGGCTATTGATAAGTTGCCATGTATGGAAGTGTTAAGTGTACCAAGATGATTGTTAAAGTGAATTGATATTAAGATCATAACATTGTGCTTGACTTGAGAAAAGTATTGGTATGATTTATAATGTGTTTTCATGTGAGCCTAGAAAAGCTAAATGGGTAAGACTTTTAAAGTCAACATGTTATGTGCAAGTGATTAGTGCACATCTATGTTAAACTCTAAGTGTATGCAAATATTATACATGCATGGGATAGTTATGGGATAGGTGTAATATCTGAGAAAATTTTATTTTTTTCTATTTGATTTTTGGATTATTTATTTATTTAAATTTAATAAATATTCTAATTAGAGAAATTTCAAGAATATTTTATAGCAATATTTAATTATTGCTAATTGGTAAATATTATTTTTTGTATTGTTTTCTTAATTTCACATTAATTTAAGAAATTAACACCTAGTTATTATTTATTTATTCAAAAATATTGTGATTTCATTATTATTGAATTTTATTAAAAATTTTATTTTTAATAAATTATTAATTAAGTTAATTTAAATTTTAGGATCAATAATTATTAATTATTTTAGTGAAATATTATTATTATTAATCTTTGGGAATTTGGGAATTATTATTTTGAATTTACGAAAATTATAATAATAATAATAATAATAATAATTATTATTATTATGATTATGATTATTTTATTATAATTAAAAAAAGAAATGAAATGAAATAATGATGATGATCTAAAAAAAAAAAAAAGAGAGGAAACATAATCATTATGTTCCCAACGAGAAGAAAAAAAGAAAAAAAAAGAAAAAGAAAAAGAAAAAAAAAGGGAGAAAGAGTAATGATGATGTCCAACATCATCATCATCATCATCATTATTATTATTATATTTTATTATTATTATAAAAAAATTATTTTAAAAAGAGAAATGGGGAGCTGTCGGCCAGAGATAGCAGATAGGGAGAGAGATAGAAAGGGAGCAACAAAAGTAGAAACTTTCGACCACCGAATCACTACCTTCCAGTGATCAGAATAGTGCACGCACTAGAACATTGGAAAGAGGAGGCCGAGATCTTTCCAACGCCACCTAGATTGCCGCCATCTGCCACCAGACGAATCCGCACTCACTGCCAAAATAGTCACCAGCCAGCAGCTTTTGAGCTAAATTTTGTCGACTTTCCGACTTCCCTTTTCAACGATTTTGGTACTGTTAGACTCCTAATATTCCCAGCTTTCATTTGGTATATTATTTATAATTTTTGGACTAATTTAAAATTTTGGTCGAAATCTGGCGACAAACTGCAGACCAAAATAGTTTTTCCAGTGATCTTTCGACGAGCCACAGATAACCAAAAAATCTAGATCCTCACTTTTAAACAAGATTTTTGATACTGTTTTTATCAAAATCCAATGTTAAATAATTTTTCCTGTAAGCGACGATCGAATTTCCAAATCTGTTTCTAGTGATTATTCTGATCTTAGAACGTAATTGTTTTATTTTATTAAGTAATAGAATAGATTGATATTGATTTTAAATTAAGATTATTAAGTTAATTAGTTTAGATATGTAATACAAATATCGATAACAATTGAATCCAAAGTTTTATTGTAGGTTGTGAATTTGAGATTTGTTACATCTTAAACGGATTGAAGTGATTGATATTTAATTGGAGATTTTATTTAGAGATGTAAGTTATAAAATATATCAATACATAAAAAACTACCATAAATGAATTATTGAAATTCCTATTGAATTAAATTAAATTATGTTGCTTATTGACTATTATTGTTATTATTGATATCAGCCTTTGAATCCATTTTATTATTCACCATTGAATTACCATTTTATTTTGTTAACCTATTATAATTGCTAAATATTATTTATTGATTATTAAAAGACCACTTGGGTCGAATTGTTTATTGATTATTAAAAAAAACTTGGGTTTAATTGTTTATTGATTAATAAAAGACCACTTGGGTCTAACTATTTATTGAATTTCAAGAGACCATTTGGGTCTAATTATTATTATTATTCATACCGAGCTATTAACCAAGCCATTGACCATATGTATGATAGAACGCCTTACTAATGGGGGATATACCATTAGACCATGTGCACCAGTGACCTAACTGATAGGGTCAAATATGTAAGTGTCCTACCTAGATAGGGCTATGTACTTTAGGCGTATGCTCGGCCAAGCATACGTAATGAAAAGGGAGAAGTTACTACCCTAATTGATAAGTTATGATATGATATGATTGATTGGTTCTATCTCTTTGGTGCCATTTCTTTTAGGCACATATATGTTATTGTTTCTAAACCCATTTTATTATATATATTTATTATTTAGCCCCTAGGTATGGTTGTATTTAATAATTTATTGTGTTGAAGGCTCACTCCTCTTCATTGTGGATTTTCCAAGTACTAAAGTAAAAGAGGCTAGATATAGATAAGATTAAGCTCTTGTAATCCTTTCCTCTGTAAGAAGCTAATTATGTAATAATTTAAATAACTTTATTTTGTTTTAAGTATATATGTTACTCTAAGTAGTAGTAAAAGGGATTTGGAGATATTTATTTTGTTAATTGAATTATAATGGAATATATGTATATATTGGAATTGATTTTTAAGTTGATTCAGGCAGTTTATTGATGTTATTGGGTTCTACAGGTATATGGTAGTCTTAAACATACCCTTGTCCTAGGACCGTCATACTTTCGGAAATCAGGGTGTGACAAAGGTGGTATCAGAGCTAAAGCTTTACAACTATAGATATATTGTAACCTAAGTAAATGCATAACAAAGAGAAACTATGGAGTATAGAATTCTAAAAGAAACTACGGAGTATAGAATTCCATCATGTCATTGTTATGTTTTCTTTAGGAATAGATCTGTGTATATTGTTATGATAAGAATCTAAGTTGCCTTATTTCTTATCAGTTTATGGATATTCTTCCCCGTCATGGACATTGCTATCCTAGAAGGGTTATTCATTCTGAGTAAGGTTATGTTAGTCTAGCAGATGATAATAAAAAGCTAGAAGTTGATTTGATAGAACTGCTGGTGTAGTTTGATGTAATCATGGGCATGGATTGGTTGTCCAAGAATTTTGCTACCATTGATTGTCATGATAAGAAGATAGTGTTTATACCTCTTGCGGGAAAAGAATTTGAATATCAAGGAGATAGGAGTAAAGTACTAATCTAATCTCTGTTATTAGAGCAAGAACATTGTTAAGAAAAGGATGTAAAGGGTATTTGGCTTTCATTAGAGATACTGAGTCTTAAGTAAAAGGGATAGAGTATATTCCTATTGTTAATGCATTTCCATATGTGTTTCCTGAAGAATTGCCGGGTTTACCACTAGAAAGAGAGATTGAATTCAATATTGAAGTGTTACCAAGAACTAGTCCGATTTCCATACCTCCTTATCACATGACACCAGTTGAATTGAAGGAATTAAAGATGTAACTACAAGATTTGCTTGACAAGGGGCTAAATGGGAATTTTAATAATAATTAGAATTAGAAGGATGGAATATTAGGTTATGAATATATATGTGGTTTGAAGATCATAATGAATGATATATTGTCCAAGGAAAAAGATAGAATAAAGAAGCTCAGAAGTATAGTGTTATGTAAAGAATATGATATGTTAATTAATTGGAAGTGATGGTAGAATGACCCTTTATTTGATGTTCAATTGAAAAAAATTATTGTGCAAATTGTGAGCACAAGTTATTACGAAAAGATGAATCTCCAAAGACTATGTTGATTGATGAACTAAGTGAAACTCTTAACACTCTGTGATGTGGAAGATAAAACAAATTTAAAAGTTATAATTTGCTTCAAGAAATTTGGGCATGTGAGATATTTAGCATAAGTACAATAAATGTTAAATATATGTAATTTTCAGAGATAAGGGTAAAAAGGGAAAAGATTAAAGATAAATAAATAAAGCCAATGTAGAGATATAGATACTAAGCTTTGGAATTGATAATAATAAGTTTATAGAATTGATAGTTGAGATCATATGTTATAGAACTTATGAATTATGGGGCACATGTAGTTAATGATATTAAAGTTATTTAGTGGAACTTATCACGATAACGAGTAAAGTGATTTTGTTATATATAAAATCTGTGATATATAAAGATATGTATTATATATATATTATGAGGGTTGATGCAACTAAGTATATTAATAAAATTTAGTAAGATGGCTGTTTTTGTTTAAGGTGAATAGTTTGGAGTATTGTTAGTGTACTCTAAGATCTAGAGTAAAAGTGGTGGAAGTTAGATATTTGAAAGTACAAATTATAAGAGATTAATTTAAAAGTAAGATAAGGTTTATATAACATAACATTTTAATGTGACCTTGTCATGTTTTCTCTGTTATAAGTGTACCATTGCTCTATGTCTAAGTGTTTAGCTTCCACTTAGAGCATAGTTTAGGTCTCGATATAAAGTGTAATTGATGGTGTTAGAATTAAAGATGAACTAGTTCAAATGAGATGAAAATATTAATTGAGGAATCTTAATAGATGGTATTCATGAATGAAATGATAGATTAGACTAATTAATTATTATGTTATGAAAAGTTCAAATAATTTCATGATAAAGGGATAAATAGTACTATAAATGGTTAGTATGTATTAAATAAGAGTAATTCTGCGAATGTCAAAGAATTAAATTTTGGAGTAATTAAGGTGATTAGTAATGATGACAATTTTAATAATATGAGTACTGATTTAATGTTTTATGTAATTATGAGGAATTGATTAAAAATTATGAATTGTTAATGTTTATATGATTATTTTAGTGGTGTGATGCTTAAAATCATTTGCTAAAGAAATGCTTAAGGTAAGTTCAAATATGACTATTATTTATAAATGACTAGAAGTATACAGTGTAATACATATATATACATTAGATAATAAGTCAGTAAATTGTTAAATGACATTTAGAATGAGAAGGGAATAAAACATAATTATAAAGAAACTATGGTTATGGAATTATATGTTGAAGTTATTTTGAATTAAGAAGATCATCAATGTATGTTAATGGGAAAAGTATGAAAATTAATGAGATGGGATTTATGATTCAATTGTTAATATTTGATTTGAATATTAATAAGGTTATGAAGAACGATATGTTTAAGACTATGTGTAAGATTATAATTAATTTGAGTTGAAACTAGGAAGCGATGTGACATAAAAGATGTATAGGTACTTATTAACCTTTGGGTTAATAGATTTAATTATTACAATGAAAGTTGATGTTAATAAAAAAAAATTAGAAATATATGATTGAAGAGGATAAGGATTGGACATTGGTGGTGAAGTTTATGTGAACAAGATATATAAATTAAGAAAAATCGAATGTACAATAGAAGGATGACGAAATAATTAAAAGAACAAGTGATTGGTAAGATGTGAATTGCAATGAATAATAAGGCTAATGAATCTATAAGTTTGAAATAAAAAGACAAAATGACTAAAGTGATGGGAATGTAAGTGGAAGTTACAGAACTAGAGAAAATATATGAAAGAAGAATATGAGGTAATTAGTGAAAGGAAGTGAATATGATTCTTTAAATTAGAAATGGATACAAGATAAATGATATAGTTGCCCAAAACTATTTTAAGTGAACCCTTTGTGTATACATATAAGAACAATTAAGAAATTATATACCATCGAGTTTAGAATCTTCCTTGATGTTAATTAAAGCTATCTTTTATGATAGAGCTTTAATATAGATATGTTTAGATATCACCAAATGAATGCGATTTAAGTATGAATGAGTATGAATGAAATATAGGTGAGGTAGACATTGTAAGGACTAAAATTGATGTGAGAGTTAGATTTAAAAAAAAATGTACACATGGAGTCTTACATATGGAATCAATTGATTATGGAAAAATTATGAAATAAGATAAAAATAAGGAGTAAGATTGTGATAAGATTAAGAGATTAGACTACATAATAGAGAAAGTATATTTGTATATGATGATATAGTATGAATTCATGGTGTTCCAGTCTCTATTATTTCAGATAAAGGAACACAATTTACATCGAGATTCTGGCAAAAGTTACATGAGTCACTAAGCATTCAATTGAACCTCAGTATAACTTTTCACCCTCAGACAGATGGCCAATCAGAAAGAACCATTCAAACTCTAAAAGATATGCTGAGAATGTGTATTTTAGACTTTGGAGGTAACTAGCATTTACCTTTGATTGAATTTACTTATAACAACAGTTATCATAGTTCAATCAAGATGGCTCCTTATGAAGTATTGTATGGGAGAAAATGCAAATCTCCTATCTGTTGGGATGAAGGTGGTGAGAAATTCATAGAAGGACCTGAATTCATTCAGTATACTTCAGAGAAAATACCTCTCATAAAGGAAAGATTAAAGACAATATTTAGTCGTCAAAAGAGTTATGCCAATTAGAAGAGGAGAGATTTACAGTTTGCTATCGATAATCATGTATTCTTGAAGATCTCACCAATGAAAGGTGTCATGAGACTTGGTACGAAAGGTAAATTGTCTCCACGATACGTTGGTCGTTTTGAGATTCTGGATCGAGTGGGAGAGGTTTCATATCGATTGGCATTATTACCTAGTTTGGATAATGTTCATCCTGTGTTTCATGTTTCGATGCTTCGTAAATATGTTTTTGGATCCGTCTCATATTCTACAATCTCAACAGTTAGCTATTAAACAGGATTTGTCTTACAAGGAAGTCCCTATAGCTATTGTTGACAGATTAGTTAAGAATCTTTGTAATAAGGAGATCCCTATGGTAAAGTATTATTGAGAAATCGGTCTATGGAAGCGTGTACTTGGGAGAGTGAGAAGAGTATGCAAGAGAAGTACCCCTTTCTATTTTCAACTGTTTGAAATAATATTGTATTTAAAAGTGTTGGATTATTGATATTTCAATTATTGTTTTCAATTATTAATTGACTACCTTGTTAAAAATTCAAGGACAAATTTTTTTAAGGGGGGAAGATTGTAATATCTGAGAAAATTTTTTTTTCTATTTGATTTTTAAAGTATTTATTTATTTAAATTTAATAAATATTCTAATTAGAGAAATTTCAAGAATATTTTATAGCAATATTTAATTATTGCTAATTGGTAAATATTATTTATTAGTATTGTTTTGTTACTTTCAAATTAATTTAAGAAATTAATACCTAGTTATTATTTATTTATTCAAAAATATTGTGCTTTCATTATTATTGAATTTTATTAAAAAATGTTATTTTTAATAAATTATTGATTAAGTTAATTTAAATTTTGGTATCAATAATTATTAATTATTTTAGTGAAATATTATTATTATTAATTTTTGGGAATTATTATTTTGAATTTATCAAAATTATTATTATTATTATTATTATTATTAAAAAAGAAATGAAATGAAATGATGATGATGATTTAAAAGAAAAAAAGAAAAAAAGAGAGAGAGAGGGAACATAATAATTATGTTCCCAATGGGAAGAAAAAAAAAAGAAAAAGAAAGAAAAAGAAAAAGAAAAAAAAGGGAGAAAGTAATGATGATGTCCAACATCATTATTATTATTATCATTATTATTATTATTATATTTTATTATTATTATAAAAAAATAATTATTTTAAAAAGGGGAAGGGGGAGCTGTCTGCCAGTAGCAGATAGGGAGAGAGAGAGAGAAGGAGCAGCAAAAGCTAAAACTTTCGACTGCTAAATTGTTGCCTTTCAATGATCTAAATAGTGCACGCGCCAGACCATTAGAAAGAGGAGACTGAGATCTTTCCAACTCCACCTAAATTGCCGCCATCCGCCACTGGATAAATCTGCACTCACTGCCAAAATAGTAGCCGGCCAGCAGCTTCTGAGCTAAATTTCTTCAACTTTCTAACTTCCATTTTCAATGATTTTAGTACTGTTGGACTTCTTACATTCCCAACTTTCATTTGGTATATTATTTATAATTTTTAGACTAACTTAAAATTTTGGTAGGAATCTAGCGACGGACTGCAGATCGAAACAGTTTTTCTAGTGATCCTCCGACGAGTAGTAGATAACTAGAAAATTTGGATCCTCACTTCTAAACTAGATTTTTGATACTGTTTTTATCAAAATTCGACATTAAATGGTTTTTTCGGTGAATTTCTGGTATGCAATGATCGAATTTTTGAATATGTTTCTAGTGATTATTCTGATCTTAGAACATAATTGTTTTATTTGCCTAAATAATAGAATAGATTGATATTGATTTTAAATTAAGATTATTAAGTTAATTAGTTTAGATCTATAGTACAGAGATCGATAATAATTGAATCGGAAGTTTTATTGTAAGTTGTGAATATGAGATTTGTTACATCTCAATTGGATTGCAGTGATTGGTGTTTAATTGAAGATTTTGTTTAAAGAGGTAAGTTATGAAATATATCGATACATGGTAACCTACCATAAAAGATTTATTGAAATTCCTATTGAATTAAATTGAATTATGTTGCTTATTGACTATTATTGTTATTATTGATATCAGCCTTTGAATCCATTTTATTATTTACCATTGAATTACCATTTTATTTTGTTAACCTATTATAATTGTTGAATATTATTTATTGATTATTAAAAGACTACTTGGGTTGAATTATTTATTGATTATTAAAATACCACTTGGGTCTAATTATTTATTAATTAAAAAAGGACCACTTGGATTTAACTGTTTATTGAATTTCAAAAGACCACTCAAGTCTAATTATTGTTATTGTTCCTACCGAGCTATTAACCAAGCCATTGACCATATGTATGACAGAATGCCTTACTAATGGGGGATATACCATTAGACTGTGTGCACCTTAGGCAAGTCCAAAAACTCCTAAAAAATGCAAAGAATACCTGACTTTGAACTCTGGAACCACCAGAGTTGTCTTCAAGTTGTAGCTAAGCTATAACATTGAACTTCTCAAAGGTGGGGCACAATTCCTCCTTACCAGTACCAAAATAGAAAATATGAGCCACTAGATTCTGAAACCTAAAGCAAGCCCTCAAAACAAAAATCTCAATCCACCCAAACTCCTCGTAATGCCACTATGGCAACTATTCCATACCAACCCAATTGAGTTTCTCAACCTTGTTGAGTTTTTCAATCCACAAATGTATGTAGTGTATGAAATATGGCTGCCATAGATGCAAAATTCACATGAAAAATTGATTGCATTCACAAAGAAAATGCGTGAATCCATCCTCTTGCATCCATACAATCATCCATTACAAGCATCATCACAAATCATCCATAGCATAAAAAATTAAACAAAAGGTCTATGAATCCTAAAACATGCATCATTTATGCACAAACGTATCTGCATATGCAACTATCCATAGCCTTGCATAATCATGCATAAGCCGAGCTAATAGCCCCTCTAATGCTGATTAGCACATCCTTGAAGCTAACCGACATCTCCTAAAGTAGACTAGTACCTCTTTGAAGCTAAATGATACCTTTCTAGATCTAATCGATGAAGTGTAACTTTCAAAGTCCCTTTAATCTTAGCAAATTTTTTTTAAGCCTTCCAAAAGGCCTAACCCCTCACATTCAAAAGTATAAGTTTCCTCAGCGTAACCAAAATCTTATCAAAATCTCTCAAGCCAACTTGCCATATGAAGAGGGGTAAAAGGGTCATTTAGGCATATAAAGAGGTATAAAAGATGCAGATCTGCACAGAAGGGGTGCGGATCTGCGCCAAGTCTGCGCAGATCCACATCAAATTTACTACACGGATCCTCACCAGACTAATGCCGCTCCACATGTCACAAGTTTGGCTAGCATTTCGAGATCTTTTTTTGGTCAATTTTTGGAGGTTTCGAGTAAATTTTTGAGACTTTCAAATCAATTTTTTAGAGTTACAAAGTTTAGAAATCTTATCGGTCAGTGTTGATAAGATCGAAATTAATTTTAGAATAGCTCAGCAATCAGTATGACAAAAAATCTTGTCAATTCCAAAAAACACTGTCTGGAATAAAAGGTCTGATCAGGATAGAAAAAGTGTTAGTGTTTGAAAATTAATTGTCATTGTACTAATATGACTAAAAGTCCATTTTTTACTTCAGAGACACTACTCCCTACTCCCCTGCAAGAGGTGCTACCCCCTTGACTTATGTCCGCTAACTAGCTAACGGGACCGCCATACTGGCTCTGTGTAGCACACTAATCTTAGCAGGTATTAAGTTATGGTCGGCTAATGAGGATGTAAAATTAAAAGTTCACCATTGGTTCCCCTTTTTTGCCCTCCAAAATTTTAATTTTGCCCTTCAGTATGATTTTTCAGCATTTCAAACCCTACCCTTCCTTGTCTTTCCACTTTTTCGTTTTTCTAAATTACCCTTACCCTATTTTCCTATAAATACCCCTCTATTTCTTCCTTTCGCTCACTCTTTGAGTTAATATGATGGCTATCCACTAACTCATCTCTTCTTCTTTATCCAATCACTCTTTAATTAATTAATTAATTGATCTTTTTAATTAATTAATTACACCCTAACCAAAATTTAATTAATCCTTTTAATTAACTAAAACTTTTTTTTTTCAAAATTAACCACTCAAATTAATTAATTAATTAATTACTTTTTTAAAAAAAATCAAATCAATCTCTTTTTGATTAATCCATCATTCATCTTAATTAATTAATCTTTATAATTAATTAATTAATCCATCCATTTCATCATATTAATTGATTAATTACTTTAATTAATTAATCAATCTCTTAATCAATCCAATTATCTGGTCTTAATAAAACTGAATTTCTATCCAACAAAATCCCCCTACTCACCAAAAGCAAAAGTATTAGTTTTTTTCTCTCACCCACAAACCTAAATCAAATCAATCAATCTAATCAATTCCTAAACCCTCCACTTAATCGTGGAATGAATTACGTTCAATAAGGTACATAGGTATGTTTGGAATTTAAATCCTAACCTTAAATCCAATTCTAAATTAATTCCATTTTCATCTATTTTTGTACTTTTTTTTTGTGTGATTAGTTATTTTATTACTTTGGAGTCAAGAAACAATTCTATGATTCCCTTAGAATCCACAAGATCTAGAAAGAACATTCTCCTTGGCTAATGAATGTTTATTTGCTTTATTTCTTAAATTCCCTCATGCATCTCATAACTATGCCATGCTCTTGCATTTTAATTATTATCTTATAATCACAATTCATGAAACACAATTTTTAATCAAATTAAACTTAAGAGAAAATTGTGATTATTTAACCAAAAACCTAGTCCTTAAGCTCAATATGGTTTGAGACTAGTGATTTTATCCTTAGGTAAATTAATTAACTTAAAGTAATGAATTGGAGTCACAAATGGGTTTTTCCTTAATTTTCCCATTTTAAAAATAAATTAGGGTGGAAACTCCCAAAATCACTTTTCAAAATAAAAAAAATCAATTTTCCAAATGATTGTCGTTCCAATCGTGAGCACTAAAACTCGATCCATGACCTCCTTAAAAATCAATCACCTTTCCTTAAGGCAAAGGTCCCCCAAGCAAGGGAAGGGCATTTGGGTGAGGTGTCACAGTGATCAGCACTAGGATACTGGTGATGCACATAGCTACCAGTGCCCGTAGTAAGTCTGATTATACAAAGAACCATAAACTTCTATAAAATAACTAAAACTATCACAATTAACTAGCTAGGAGCATCAGTAATATCTTCATCTTTACTTCATGTTTATTAGACATCTATTACCAATGCTCAACATTAACATTATCAATTTCTAACTTATTAGAACTTTACCTCAAATTGAATACATAACTTGACATTTAGGACCACATCAAATATCGTAACAATGTAGAGAGCTAAATTTTTATTAATACAGAATAGCATAAATTTATTACATAATTGAAAAATACACTACAATTCACTATCGAAGGATACATGGCAAGAAAAACTCAATTTTAATTATTCTCAAGCTCAACCTGCAACCTAGGAAAAATAAAAAGATAGTGATGTGCGTCTCAACTCAATGAATGATACTACCTAACATGTAACCCTATTATTCTATAATCATTTATTTAATAGAATGCTCATGCATCATGTCATAGAGACAATTATATCACATAATCATAGAAGGATGGAAATTAGTCAATAGAACCACTCTAAACCTCAATATGGAGAGCCAATCCCTATATGGTCCCTATATAGTCCCACATCATCCTAATCTCATCAAAATATCCACATATCTGTGAGGCCTCACTTGAGCACCAGTTTGATTTGCTAAAGGAATTGAAATACTCATTTAAGAAAGAACTCATGGGGAAGCCCTCGGGCTTATCTTTGATAGATTTGAAAATTATTTCTTAGAGTCGCCACTTTAATTTATTTTTATTTGAGAAAAAATAAGGAAAAAACTCATTTGACTCCAATTATTACTCAAACGAAAAAAAGATCACTAGCCTCGAAACCAAAGAGGATTTGGGGACTAAGTTTTCTGTTTGCTTTAAAAAAAAAATAAGTTTAGCCAATTAATATAAGAGTGACTTAAAATATATTTCATGAACAATCTAAGATGCATGAATAATTTATGATATGCATGATCATTTAACTCATCCATTTAACAATAAAGTAAATACACAAGTAAAGTTCAAAAAAAAGTTAAGATTACAATAAAAATCCCAAAATTAGGGGATATCTCCTTTAGCCCTTATGGGTTCTAGGGAAGTCACACATTCCCTAAACTAAGCCTAATAACAAAGCAAAAAGAAAATAAAATAAAAGCAAGTGAAAAAGGTGATAGGGGAGAGTGTTGGTTATTTTTTGTTGAATTCGATGTTTGAACTAAGCATGCCTGTGTATCCCTTTGAATGGGAATCAAAACCTATGTAATTCTCCCTTCTTGTGAAGGGGTCAATTTAGCCTAACCATTTTATCATTTTTTGATAGATTGATTAAAAGAGGATTGAGTTGATTGATTTAACCAATTGATTACCAAGAGGAGTTAATTAAGTTAGATTCTAATTAACTACCTTAGTGAATAAAGAATTAGGCAAGGAGCCTTGGAACACAAATCCCAAAGAGGGGAATAATGAATGAAATAAAGAAAATGGAAGAGAAAATGGAAAGAAACTTACCTTGGACAACAAAAGACGACTAGCCTTGGATGGTGCGGTGGCCTGCCTTGGTTGGTGCGCTACGATTTACCTTGGATGATGGGTACCAGCTAGCCTTGGATGGCATGGTGGCTTGCCTCGAATGGTGGGAGGCAGCTAGTCTTGGATGGTGTGGTGGCCTGACTAGATTGGCAACCAGTAGCTTACCTCAAATGGCGAGTAGCGGTTAGCCTCAAATGACAAGGTGACTTGCCTCAGATGGCGAGTGGCGACTAGCCTCAGATGGCATGGCAGCTTGCCTTGGATGGTGGGCAGTGACTAGCCTTGGACAACAGACACGAGCGTTAAGCAATAGAGTTGCCTCAAATAGGTGAGTAGAAAGCCTTTTACTTATCGGGTAGGAATCAAAGAGAAACCCCCCAACTCGTTTTGCAAAGCAAGGAGCAAATGCAAAGCGAAAGAAAAGAAAAGCTTTAGAACTAGCATGGTTTGCTTGATGCAAAGGCTTTCAAGCTCATAAAGTTGATCCTTTGAAGTGTGGAGAGGTTCTTTATATATAGAGGGAGGGCTGGAGCATAGAAACTATCAACTTTTAATGTGGGATTTGCGATAAGGTGGAACAATGCATGGATTGCTATGCAGGCCTCTATAGCATTGCAGAGGTATGTGAGATATTATGGTAGTGCTGCATAATACTGTGCAATAGCCAGCCTTATTTCACCCTCTTCATCCATTTTTTGTTTTCCCAATTTTCTCATTTTGAGTTTTGAGAGTTTATGGCTTCTAGAGTTTTATTTATCGAGTCAAAGTGCTATTAAGGTTCAAACGCATACTGAATGTTGCAAAATTAAGGGTTCACAATATCATTACTATCATAATTCATCATGCAACATTCATAGTCAAATATTAGATGCCTTCCAATACACATACACAGTACTATCGAAATATGGCTTGAGATGATGCATCCCTTCATTCGCCATTTTGATCTTTTCTCACACAGTTAAGTTTGAAGAATGAGACCAAAGCTCTAATACCACTTATTTGCCCTTATGCACCAAGAAGGGGGATTGAATTAGTGGGAAATTAAAAATTTAAATAGAGAGGAGATAGGGAAAGAGAACAAACACAATTAATTTTATAGTAGTTCGGGTATTAATGAACCCTACATCCACCCCACCTAATCTCAATTAGGTATTCTACTACTAATTGATACTTACAAGGAGTTGCAAACTCACTCCAAACTTACAATGTGTTTCAATGGCTCACATATAACCCTTTCAAGTGTTTCCCTTAGGCTCACAATCAAACCTATACAAAAATTTTCTAATGGCTCACTCACAACCCAATACTTTGTGTTTTCAAGGCTAACACTCAACCTTATTTGAGCAATCAATGCTCTTACAACAATCAAAGAATAACAAGAAAATATTTAGATATGAAATTTGAAATTGCAAAGATTTGGCTCTTAATAAATGTTATTCTACTCGTTAGGATGTTTGAAGAAGGTATTTATATGATTTTCTTCTTCAAATTCCTATTAGAAATAGCATGAAATTAATGATTTCATGATAGCTTTAAAATCTTGTTTCAAATCTATGTTTTGACCAAAGTCGCGGTTGCTACCAGAATTTTAGGGTCACAATCTCCAATTTCCACAATGGCTAGTGACTTATGGCATTTATTAGCTAGCTCCTTTATATGTTTGTTGCAGCATTTGAATTCAGTATGAAAGTTGCGATTGCGAATTCAATATCGCACCCATAGTCGCGAGCGCGATTCGTTCTGTATGAATTTTGAATTAATTGCCTTCTAAAGATCTTGGTCGCGATAACATGGTCACGGTCATGATTTAATAGTCTCGATTACGATTATGGCATAATGGTCGTGACTCAAAAGCTAAGCAACATACTTAAGGAGATATCAATCTTCTTTCAAATCTAATTAATTAAACAAGTTATAATCAACAAAAAAAAAAATACTTAAACAAACATTAGATAGTTTTCAATTTGATTGGCAATATCAAAATAGAGATTGATAAAGTTTTGAAATAACTTAGGTCAACAATACACACGTACACACACACACACACACACACACACACACACACACACATCTATATATGCCTTCTGAAGATCATGGTCGTGATAACATGGTCGTAGTCGCGGTCGTGATTATAGCATAATATTTGCGACTCAAAAGCTAAGCAACATACTTAGGGAGATATCAATCTTCTTCCAAATCCAATCAATTAAACAAGTTATAATAAGCAAAAAAACAACACTTAAACAAACATTAGATAGTTTTCAATTTGATTGGCAATATCAAAATAGACATTGACTAAGTTTTGAAATAACTTAGGTCAACAATATACATACACACATATATGTATATATACATACACACACACACACACACACACACACACATATATATAAATATAGCAATCATTCATTATTGAATAGTAAAACAAAAATAGAAGAAAGGAAGAAAGATTGATGAATGAAGACTCCCTTATTCTTCAGGAAATGACTTGCATAATTCTTGAAGTGGAAGTGCCTTTTGGAAGGACACTTGACACAAACCAAGTACTTAATTCTAATAAGGTGTTTACAAGTATTTAAGTAAGTTTTTTTCCTATATAATACAATAGTATCTCTCCTCCAAAATGAAGCCAAATGTAAGTATTTATAAGCCCCAAGGTGTCCCAAGAAATGCCCCTTTGAAAAAGGTGTGTTTGTGAAGAGATGTCATGAAAGGGTGTTGTAACTACTTGGCACAGGGGGAGGATGACTCAGCACCACAGGCTGCTGTAACTAGTCATCACACTTTGTCACTAGTCAGCATAGAAGGCTACTGTCACGACTCATAATAGCCTGGGATGAGTCAGCACTGGTTTGTCTTGGCTAATCCTTGCAAAACTTCTTCCTTTTCAAGTATAGAACCCTTGATCCTTTGAGAGTTACCTAGATTATTTAAAGAACACTTAAAAACAAGATTAAAAGCACCACTTTAAAGATAAAATTCATGCATTCAAACATAAAATTAACTATTAATTGATTAGTTTAGGTATACATATTTGCATCATATCAAATTCCCCTATACTTAAACCTTGCTTGCCCTCAAGCAAGAAGAAAAGATAAAAGAGAAAAACAATGTGCTTAACTTTTCCAAAATAAATGTAGCAATCTTACTAAGTAAACTTTGAGTCATGCAAGGAGTATAGTACTAATGTATCAATGAAATAATTTTAAATGCCCAACAATGGTAAAGGTGACAAGCCTTATAGTATAAGCCCTAAGTTTGTCTAATTATCTCATTCCTATCAAGAACAAAGTCATAATTATAAAGTCAAAGTCCTAACCATACTTTTTTAGTCAAAACATCTATTCATTAAGTCAAGAATTCAAAAGATATAAATAGCCTTTAGGAAATAAGTTATGCACAAATATATCTAGTCTCATGGCATTTTTGGACACTTTTTTATTTTTACTTTACTTCTTTTTTCTTCTTTTTTTTTTTAATTTTTATATATATACTAGTATTGCCATGTATGTTTTTTCGAATTGAATGCAACTAAGGAGCATACTCATTTGCACACAACTTACTCAACATACATATATTCACTAGTGATATCATGCATATTTTTCAAATTGAATGCAACTATGGAGCAAACTCATTTGCACACAACTTACTCAATATACATATATTCACTAGTAAAAATTGTTCATACTATCTTTTTTTTTTCTTTTTTAATTTTTGTGTGTGTCCTCATCCATTATTGACTAGATGCATTACTCGTATTATGGCTATAGTTTCCTTTAGGCAACTTAAATACTAAAAACTAAAACTTAAATCCTTACAATTTTAGCATTTAAGCATAGTTAGGAAGTTGACTAGATAATTTTTAAACTTTGAAAATAATAAAACTGAGATAAAAAGACAAACTCAAAACAAATGCTACATAGATTTAAAAATTTTACCAATTGGGCATAAAAATTATTCATTAAATTATTATAAAGTGACTCCTTAACAAAACTTGAAATGGCTCTAAGTAAGATACTACTAAAAAATGTGGAGAAAAGTTAGGTTTGAAAGTTAAAATTTTGAAAATTTTGATGCAAAAGGCAAAGACTAAACTAAGAAAACAAATATGCAAAATAAATAAACAAACACATGAAACAAAGCAATAATAATTAAAATCCTACTTCTATCCCTCCCCCATACTTAAACTTCACATCGCCCTCAATGTGAAACCCAAAGAAAATAAAGTAAAGGAAAGGATAGAAGAAACTCCCTCATATTCATTATGGTGAAGGAGATGGCGGTAGAGACTGAATGATGTGGCCAGATTTCTCAAAGTATTATTCCATCTTATATTCCATCTTATATTGCCTCTAGTTCATTTGACGGTTCCAAGTCTCTATATTCCCCAATTGGCGTTGCATCGCCCTTTGGTTTCCAATAGTTGCTCTAAAATGCTAGTCTCTCCACTTGATGAGCCACCATACCCAAGGAAATGATATCTCTAATCTTTAGAGTTGAGAATTTAGCACCCTTTTTCATGTGAGAGGAGGGGGAAATTTGCCCCATAAATGGATGCCAAATCCTCCATTGTATGTTCTTCTTGTGTCCTTAAAGATGAAGAGCCCTTTGTCTTACCTATAATAAAATGAAAATAATGTAGGAAGTAGGAGAGAAATATGTTTTTATCACATGAAGAAGAAGATGATGCTTAGGGAAATGGAAATAAAAGGAAGAAAGTTAAAATAGATGAAGGGGATGTTTAAAGGACTCGTGTATAGGACTTAGGAGTGTGAAAATTTCTGAAAAAGGGATGGAATTAGGTGGTTGTGTAGGTTAGGGTGTAAGAAAGATGTGAAAGGTCATGTCCTTTGGGAGGAGTTATGTTTATTTTGAGAAGAGTTATAACTTTTCATTGACTTAGAATAGGCAAAGATGTGCAGAAGAAGTTAAATTTGACCAAAATAAAATTAAAATTAAGAAGTAAAGAATGTAAGAATAGAAAGAAAAAATAAATGAAAAGAAAAATTGAAAGAAATTTATAATTTGTTCTGTGTACTGTGATGGGTCGGCACCAGAGGCATGACTCGATAGAGATAGCTTCTACAACGAGTCAGCACAGACTGGCACGACTCGGCACAGAAGCAAAATTTACACTTTTTTTTTGTGAGTGACAATTTTGGAAAACAAAATAAATAAAAACCTAAAACAACTTTTCACTACCCTAGGTTAATAAAAATTCTAATCAAATTCCCCGGCAATGGTGCCAAAAATTTGTTAGGCCTACTATGGGTGACCCAAATCCAAAGGGATTAGTATAGGATGAGTAGGGTGTCAAACTCTGGGGAACTTGGAAGTTTCATATTAATTGGATAGTTATTAGGATGGATAGGCAAGGATATTAAATAAGAGATTTAAAACTAACTATATGCTACTATACTAATATTACAATTAAGGATGTTGATTCGATTGAATTACAAATCATATTGATTTTAATAAGATATGTTATATGCATGCAATGATTGAGAGTATGGTCTATAATTCCTAAAAGCAACTATCGTTATCAATTAGAAGTGTTTGATCTAGAGTCTATAAGTATTCTCACGTCATCGTAGAGATAGAACAGAACCATAAATATTCATACCAATACTATAATTCCCCTTAGAGTGGATTTGCTTGTCTCCAAGTGCTTATCCTATTCTCTAAGTAATTTTAATTGTTTCTCCATCAATTTATCCCAACTCTCGTTATGAATAATTTGACTATCATGTTATATATGGTGATCAAGCACATACAACATTAATTAAACACACAATTAAAACTAAATCATGCAAAGCATATAAGAAATAGAATGATTAAAACCAATACTTTATTGCAATTTAAAGAAACCACACTAGTGTATATTCATAGTGTAAATGACAAAGTTTAGACAAGAAGACAAGACGAACATCAAGGAACAAAGATAAAAAAAGACAAGGGAAAGGAAACTTTGATGATATTTTCTTCAATCCTTGCTCTAGAAATTTACTTTGAAGAAGTGTCCTTGAATGCTTTGCTTGAATGCCTTGGTGACTCTTCAATCTTGTTCTAACTTTTGAACACTTGAATTACACTTTTAATTACTAACTTAATATATGAATAATACTAATATCACATGTCTAAAATTCTATAAAACATTATTATTTATAGTTTTCTAGGTGTCCCAAATCATGTCCTTTGCAAAAAGGAGCCTTTTGTGAAGTGTTTTGATGAAAAGGCACCATAACTACTCGAGACAGGCTAGGATGAGTCAGCACTATACGGCTTCTATCACGACTCGGCACCAAAGGGCACGAGTCGGCACAAGCTTGTCTTGGTTAGTCCTTGCAAAACTTCTTCCTTTTCATGCATAGAACTCTTGATCCTTTAAGAGTTACCTAGATTACTTAAAGAACACTTAAAAACAAGATTAAAAGCACCACTTTAAAGATAAAATTCATACGTCAAAACACAAAATTAACTATTAATTGATTAGTTTAGGTATACATATTTACATCATATCAAATTCCCCCATACTTAGACCTTGCTTGCCCTCAAGCAAGAACTAAGAGGGAAGAGACAAAGAGATTACTTAGTTTCTCTAAGATAACTATGAAACAATCTTGATTAAACAATCTTCAAAATTTATTTAAGGAGTATATGGCTAATATTTTGATGATATAGTTCTTAGTGCCTAACAATGTTAAAGGATGACAAGTCTTATAGCATAAATTTTGAGCTTTGTCTAATTATCTCATCCCCATTGGTAACAAAGTTATTCAATTATTTAGTCAAGGACCTAATCATGCTTTTCTAGTCAAAATGTCCATGCATTAAGTCGAGATTTCAGTAAATTCAAGTAGCCTTCTTTGCGACAAGAGAAAGCACATGCAAGAATGCAATAAGTCTCATGGCATTTTTAGACACATAGTTTGCTTATTCTTTTTTTTTCTTCTTTTTCTTCTTTTTTTTTTGATTAAATAAGGTACATCTTTCGAATTGAACGCGACTAAGGGGTAAACTCATTCGCACGCGACTTACTCAATGTACATATTTAATAGGCATACGATACATATCTTTCGAATTGAATGCAACTAAGGAGCAAACTCATTCACACACAACTTACTCAATATGCATTTTTATTAGCAAACAAATATAGTTCTTTTAGTATCCTCATCCATTATTTATTGATGCATAACTCGTATTATGGCTATAGTTTCCTTTAGGCAACTTAAATCATGCAAATTCAAAGACTTAACTTATATCAATTTAGACAATTAAGCAGAATTAGAAAATTGACTAGATAATTAAGAATCTTTAGAAGCAATAAGAGTGAGATAAAAAAGACAAAATCTTAACAAATACTAGAAAAAGACTTAAGAATTTTACCAATTGGGCATTTATCAAGAACGATCATCAAATTAGTTAGAAAACAGAATGAGAAAACTTAATCTTGAGAAACTCAAGTAAAAGGACAAAAATTCTTGATGCAAATTGTAAAATACTAAACTAAACAAAACAACAATGATGCAAAATATATTAAAAATGCAAAAAATAAAAAACAAAATAAAACATAAAAGTAAATAGAAAGCTTCAAAATTTGTTATTCGATCCCTCCCCCATACTTGAAATTCACATTGTCCCCAATGTAAAGAAAAGTGAAGATGTTGGAGAAGGGAAGAAAAACATACCTCATTGATCATCGGGTGGTGGTGGTGAAGGAATTTCATACCCGAAGTAGCTAAAGAACTTACGCAATTTATAATCCATACTATATTGCGTGCACTCCATCCTTTGGTTCCTAGCCTCCAAAGCGGTAAGTTGACGTTGCATGCTCCTTTAGTTTGCCAAAATCTCCTTCAAAAGTTGGTGGTCACTAAGAGTGGAGCCACTTGCTTCTCCTCGAGTAGAGGATGATGGTGATAATGCAAGTTGAACCGTTGATTGGGCTCTTAGTGGTGGTGGGACATCATCATCGGAGTCTTCATCCGAATTATAAATAGGGTGATGTAACCCCTTCCAACAAGATCGTTTGTAAGCTGTAACATGGTTAAAATCTCCATCCACAACCTCACCTCTTACAAAGGCTTGCTTTGTGAAATATGAGTATTTGACAACATAAGGAAAGTTTGAGCAATTAATATGAAATCCCTTAGCAATGCTTGTAACAATATGACCATATGTTAATGGATGGTCCTTATGTGTAACACACATGAGGAGTTGATTAAAAATCTAATATGTCCAACACACTTACTTTGATTTATGAACACACCATATCAAAAAGAGCACTTGAACAGTTACTCTATTAGTTTCAGTTACCAAAAATAACACATGCAATGACTTTATGCAACATCCAGAATTTCAAATCCTTGATGAACATTACTTTCCCCTTTTTAGGTTCAAAAGGAATTTCTATATCAGTTAAGAATGTCCAAAAGTCATTAACATTAAAATCATTAGTGATATCACAAACACCAGTTCTTTTAAAACCAAAAACTTTTTGTATAAAATTATAAGTTAATTGGTAAGGTTGGCCAAGCAATCTAAATTCCATAATTTGAGAATTAGTATCATTGATATCAAGTGTACTAAAAAACTCATAAACAAGATTGCCATAGGAATGTTCTTGCATACTTACAAGCTTTTTCAAATCACAAGAGGTAAGAACTTGATAAAATACTTCCTCCATGCCAACATCATGAATTAAAAAGGGAGGAAAATACTTATAAGATACAATTTCTCTACGTCTGATTTTAGAGAACTTGGCTCCTTCTTCATGTGAGTGAATGGGGAAGGAGCACTTATACATTGATGCAAGGTCTTCCTCTTATTGCTCTTCTTGAGGCCTTAAAGAAGTTAATCCTTTGGTCTTGCCCATAGTTAGAAAATAGAGAAGAAAAATAGAAAAATTCTGCAACTATGAGTGAATATAGTGTAGTATGAATGATGAAATGAAGAAGATGATGTTTAAATAGAAGAAAGAATTATTTAAATATTAGGATTTGTGTTTTCAAAATCTTAAAAGAAAGGGTAAGGGAGTGGTGTTGTAAGGATTAGGCTTATATAGGTGTGTAAGTGTCACATCCTAACCTTATGAGATACGACGGTCCTAGAACACGGGGAGACATAAGGTCACCCATGCCCGTAGAACCCATTAACATATAACAATCATGCCTAGGATCTTACCGAACCTCTTCATTAACTCATTTAAACCATTTAAATAAATACCATAAATTGCAAAAGACTTAAAATAAATCATTACATATAAAATCCATAAGGAAAATAATATAAATCTCGATAAGTATCAATCAACATTCCCGGAGCATCTAAAGACAACACTTTGTAAACATAGTATCATTGATAACTCAGACCAGGAATTCCCCAAGCGAAGTAGAATGCTTGAGCCATCACCTTGCCTCCTCACGTTTGCTCACCTGGAACCACACAAGAAAAACGAGGTGAGATAGATGATCTCAATGAGTAAACGAAAAGGCACATACATTATCACATATTCCTTTGAAAGGAAACACATACCTTATACACATAGTTCATGGTTTATAACTCATGAATCAGGTTGCAATTTAGCAAGGGTTCAATTTGGTAAGTTTGTAGAAATCACACTTATAACACGTAGAGAGTGAAGACTATTGCTCATTCACTTGAAACACATAGAGGAGAGGTGACCTTTGCCAAATTCCAACTCCTATCACGTAGAAAGCATGAAGCTAATCAGGCCCTATGGCTAGAACCACCCCTTCCAGCTGAGGTGGATACACTACCCCTATCCATCGAGTTAAGACCATATGCACAGGTTCCGATGATTACCTACATCGGCATGAGGATTCTGCATAAAAGGAAAAGGTACCATAGCTAGAGCTATTAGTAAACACAATTAACAATATCACATAAGGCAATAATAACATGTAATTCAATATCAATAGTAGTTTGGCTTTCAAAAAATGATACAAGGAAAGTGTAGTTCCAGAAAGAATACAAGTTAGGGTGTTAATCACAAGAAATTCTCATTGGATAACAAAATAGTTTTGGACCAAATGTCCCTTGGCAACCCAAGCTTGACAAAGAAATCATATAATAATATTTAAAATAGAAAGAAACTTGGGTTTTAAAGATTACAAAGGTTCACATAACAATGTATCATATTCTTGTAACACAACAAAATGTTGTTTACACTTATAACATGAATACGATGTTTACTCACCTTGGGGTTCCTTTGCTCCTAGTACACGTAGTCCCCTTTGCACTTTTAAAGCTCCTCAACTCTAACATAATATTTGATTTAATACTTAGTATTTATTTACTCATGATGCTCCTATCCCACAACTACCCATGTCCATATAGCATACACATTAGAGTTCACTCATAGGTGTACTCATCACTTGCACATATCACGTTGACTTAAAAGTCTTGCATACTTAGGCCTTATAGACTCACATAAAAACACATTGCAATCATATCAATTCTTTTTTAAGGTCATCACAATATCATTACCTCAATATCAATTGACTTATCAATTATCTTAGTTCACTTTACACTTCCATACATGTCAACTTAACAATTAATCCTTCAAACATCATGCTTAACTCTTATGATCCCTTTCACTTCATTAACTCGTAACTGTTTATTCATTATCAAGCCATCATGACATATAGTTCCAATTTCCTCAATCACATTTGCATTCTAATCACAATACAAGGTTAAGATACCTTAAGTATACCTTAAGTATACCATAATACATTTAAGCTTATCTAGGATCATACCTTCAACTAACATGCAAATTTTATCATTTATTATACATACATACATGTCAACAATCACCAAGACACATCACATAAAATTTATAAACATTTGGAGAAAATTGTTCATGTAGGCTGAATGCATCATTAAGGTGAAAACCAAATTCTTCTTCTTTTTGTGCTTTCCGTCTATTTCAAAAATATGTAAAAACATTGTTTGAACCAAGATTTTTCATGTAAACATAACAAAAATCATTCTAGAATAGAAATTCATAAGAATCGATCACTGTTGGTGTTTTTAATATATAAAGCTTCAATCTTTTGCATTATAGTGCACAAAACCATAAGTTTTCTTGTTTTAGGTATTTTTCTATCATTTCAGAAATATGCAAACAGGTTGTTTAAACCATTATTTTTCATTCAATCATTGAAAATATCAGTTTAGAACACATTCCTTCATGAATCGGCAGCCATAGGTAGGGTTTATACAAAAAAATTCCAAGTTCAAAGGCTTAGGTGAAAAATCATGAGTTTCTGCGCGTTTCGCACATTTCGTTTATTTCAGCGATAAACAGACACATGATTCAAATCATTATTTTTCATCTAAACAAAATAAATATCACATTAGAACACCAATTCATACAAATCAGCTGCCATATATTCATGAAAGAATAAAATTTTCTAATTTCCAAGTCCTAACACGAAAACCTTGAATTCCTTTGTTTTTCGAAACTTTTCGGTCATCACAGAAATATGCGAAAATATTATTTCATGCACTATTTTCATCAAAAAAAATCAAAAATCAGTTTAGAATATATCCATCCACAAATCCTCCCACCCCCCCCCCCCACCCCCCCCCCCCCCCCCCCCTTTTTTTATGATGTTTATGCAATAAAATTGTGATTTTAAGTTATAGAATTCACCTTTGGAGAAATCTTGCAGAAAGAATCGTGTTTTCGATAGAAAATAAATTTTCTCTCCCAAAAATTCACTCAAACAGAATTGAATATATAGAAATTAGTAATCAAACAGTTCAAAATAATTTTTCCATAATTTATTTCATAGAAATCAGTTTAGAAATCGAAAGAGAATAAAAACTTATGATTACGGTCACGAAATCGCAAAACGGAAAGGTGTTTTCAATGTTTCGGTAGAGAGAATTATTTTGAGAGGTTTTTCTGCCAAAATATAGAGAGAATAAGAGAATGGCTGCTGGAAACCCTTGTTTGGCCGAAAATTAGAATATATATTAGGGTTGGAGTAGAATTTCCACTATTACCCTTAATGAAATAGGTTATGAGCATTTTTGTGTAGTGGGCTTTTGAGTATTTGGGCTTTTTCTTTAAAAATTTTGGTTGAATGGATTTAAAATAAAAATAACATTTTTCTTATTAATTCTGGAACATTTCCCTCAAAAATATTTATTTAAAAATATTTTAAAAAATACCCATAAAATTATTTTATGCTTAAAAATTGTCTTATGCATGAAAATTCATTTTATTTAAAATAAATTTTTTTATGCAAATGCACTTCATGTAAATCATTTATTTCACAATAGCAGCACATATTATGCATATTAAAATTATTTTAATATGCTACATACTCATTAATCACTTAGATCATAATTTTTTTCACGCAAGCGCACACTTAACCTTATTAGTTCTAAATCAAGCAATTTATCACAAAAATTCCTAGGGTGGGTGTGGGTTGTTACAGTAAGAGTGTGATGTGAAAAGTCATATATTTTGAGAAGAGGTGTGATTCTTTTTGGAAAAGAAACAACTTTTCATTGATTTGTTTTGGGAAAAAAGTGTTGAATAAGTTAGTTTTTGACCAAAAATAAGAATAAAACAAATTACAGTTGAATTAGGAATGAAAAGAAAAGAAAAATTGGTGTAGAAATTCAAATTTTCGAGTATATCAAATTCTGTCAATTGTACTGAGTCGGCACCATAAGGCACGACTCGGCACGGGTGGGTTATGTCATGAGTCGTGTCCTATGGGCATGACTCGGCATGAACTCAGTCCAAAAATATTTTTTTTAATTAATATATATATATCATGTGTATGTATTAAAATAAAAAAAAAAATCAAAACTTAAACATTATATTAAATAAACATGAAATTTAAAATAAAAAAACATAAAATTTTAAAATAAATATACTATGTAGTAAATAAACATACTATTAAGTAGAGAGGGTTACCGACCTTGATTGTTCTAATGGTGCACCAGCAAAGAAAGGTTTAAGATGATGGTCATTTACCTTAAAAGATTCACCTTTGTCATTAGCAATCTCAATAGTTCCATATAGATGAACTTTAATAATTTTAAAAGGTCCAAACCATCTTAATTTTAGTTTTCAAGGAAATAGTCTTAACTTGAATTATAGAGTAAAACAAGCTCACCTTCTTAGAAATCCCTATTGAGAATGTTCTTATTCTGCCATAACTTAGTATGATCTTTATATAACTTTGCATTTTCATATGCATTTAACCTTAGTTCTTCTAGTTCATTGAGTTGCAAAAGTCTTTTCTTACCTACTTTATCCATATCAAAGTTCAAAGCCCTAGTTGCCCAATATGCTTTTTGTTCAAGTTTAATGGGCAAATGACAAGATTTACCATAGATTAATTGATATAGGGTAAGGCCAATGGGAGTTTTAAAAGCAGTTCTATATGCCCATAAGGCATCATCTAGCCTTAATGCCTAATCTTTCCTAGAAGAAGAAACAGTCTTCTCTAGAATCCACTTAATTTCCCTATTGCTTACCTCAACTTGTCCACTTGTTTGTGGATGGTAAGGAGTAGCTATTTTATGATTAACTCAATATTTTTTAAGCAGACTTTTTATGATATTATTACAAAAATGGGAACCTCCATCACTTATCAAAGCTCTTAGAGTACCAAACCTTGGAAAGATTACTTTTTTAAGCATTTTCTTGACTATCTTAGCATCATTAGTAATAGTAGGTATTGCTTCAACCCATTTAGACACTAGTCTACCATAACTAAGATGTATTTATAGCCTAAAGAACTAGGGAAATGACCTATAAAGTCCATACCCCATACATCAAAAAGTTCTACCTCAAGAATGCCATTTAAGGGCATCTCATTTCTCCTAGATATATTACCCATTCTTTGGCATCTATCACATATGAGGACAAATTCTCTAGCATCTTTGAATAAAGTAGGCCACTAAAAACCATATTGTAATACCTTAGAAGCCATTTTTGTTGCACCAAAGTGTCCACCCACATTTAAGGAATGATAATGTTTCAAAATATCTTGAATCTCACCTTGAGGAATGCATCTCCTTATTAGCCCATCTACACATCTTTTATAAAGCAAAGGTTCTTCCCAATAATAAAATTTAGTATCATGCAAAAATTTCTTTCTTTGCCTATAATCTAAACCATAAGGAAGAATCCCACTTACAAAAAAGTTAGCAATGTTAGCATACCATGGAATTTCTTATGATACAACATTAAACAAATGCTCACATTGGAAGGTCTCATGTATTGGTACTTCATCATCAAGCTTCCTCAAACCTTCTTGATCAAGTCTAGAGAGATGGTCTGCCACAAGGTTTTCACTCCCTTTCTTATCCTTTACTTCCCAATCAAACTTTTGGAGCATAAGAATCCACCTTAGTAGCCTAGGTTTAGCATCCTTTTTACTTAAGAGGTACTTTAGAGCAGCATAGTCAGAATATACAATTACCTTTTGACCTACCAAGTATGCTCTAAATTTATCAAATGCATAAACTATGGCTAGTAGTTCCTTCTCCGTAATTGTATAGTTGATTTGGGCATCATCAAGTAGCTTACTTGCATAGTAAATTACATAAGGCTTACCTTCCTTCCTTTGCCCAAGGATCACTCCAACTGCGAAATGACTAGTATTGCACATTATTTCAAAAGCTTCCTCCCAATTAAGTGGCTGTAGAATCGGTGCGGATGTAAGAGCTTTCTTTAGGGTCTCAAAAGCTTCATGACATGCTTCATTGAACTCAAAAGTAGCTTCCTTCATAAGCAAATTGCACAATAGCTTGGCAATTTTGGAAAAATTCTTAATAAACCATCTATAGAACCTGGCATGTCCTAAGAAACTTTGAATGTCCTTAACACATTTGTGCTGTGGCAAATTTGTGATCACTTCAATCTTGGCTCTATCCACTTCAATACCCCTTTTGGATACCATATGCCCTAGTACTATTCCTTCGTGTGCCATAAAATGACACTTTTCCCAATTAAGTACTAGTCCATGCTCCTTACACTTGTCAAGAACTTTAGAGAGATTTTCTAGACAATTTTCAAAGTTAGTTCCATAAACACTAAAATCGTTTATAAAAACTTCAACGTAGTCATATATCAAGTCACTAAAGATAGAAAACATGCATCTTTGAAACGTTGCAGGTGCATTGCATAAACCAAATGGCATGCATCTAAATGCAAAAGTTCCATAGGGACATGTAAAAGTGGTTTTTGATTGGTCTTCGGGGTAGATAGGTATTTGATAAAAACCACTAAGACCATCCAAATAACAAAATAAGAATAATTTGCTAATTTTTCTAGCACTTGGTCAAGAAATGGAAGTGGAAAATGATCTTTTTTAGTTGCTTTATTCAATTTTCTATAGTCTATACACATACACCATCCAGTGATAGTCCTAGTAGGGATTAAATCATTTGATTCATTTTTAATAACAGTCAAGCCACCCTTTTTAGGGATAACTTGAACAGGACTTACCCACTTACTATCATTAATTGAGTATATGATGCCATTATCAAGTAATTTTGTGACCTCTTTTCTTACCACTTCTTTGAGAGTTGGATTAAGTCTTCTTTGACCTTTAATGGAAGGCTTAGCATTATCTTCTAAGATTATTCTGTGCATACAAATATTAGGGCCAATACCTTTTAGATCATTCAAAGAGTAACTAATGGATCTTCTTTGTTTAAGCAACACATTGCACAAAAGATTGATATTTTCTAAAGACAATGATGAATTTACAATAAAAGGGAATTTAGATTCAGAATCAAGGAATGCATATTTTAAATTTGATGGCAAAGGCTTGAGTTCAAAACTTACTTCTTCTCTTGAAGAAGAATTTGGGTCATTATTTCTCTCTAAAGGTTCAAATCTAGTAGGTCGGAAGGAGTGATGATGTGAAGTAGTCTCTAAAAGATTTACCTCTTCTTCTTGGACTTGGTATGGAGGAATAGGGTCTTAACTCATGCATTCATATTTGACCTCATTTGCACATTCATCAATTAAGTTTATAGAGTCAATCCTACTAACTCCTTCCATAGGTGAAGATTTCATCATCTTAAGAACATCAAATTCTATGCATTCATTGTTTACCTCAAATGTGATTTTACCTTTCTTCATGTCAATGATAGCACCAACCGTTACTAAGAACGGTCTTCCAAAGAAGATAAGAATTTCAAGGTCTTCCTCTATGTCTAGGAGAACGGTCTTCGAAACAAGATAGGAATTTCAAGGTCTTCCTCCATGTCTAAGACAACAAAATCTGCAGGAACTATAAATTTACCTATTTTTGTTGGCACATTCTCAAGAATGCCAATTGGATAGGTAATAGTCTTGTTAGCCATTAAGAGACACATGTTAGTAGGCTTAAGTTCACCCAAATTAAGTTTTAAATAAATAAAATAAGGCGTTAAACTTACACTAGCACCAATATCACATAAAGTTTTATCAAAATACTTTTCTCCAACCATGCATGGGATGGTGAAACATCCAGGATCTTTTTGCTTAGAAGAGGACTTAGAAAACATGGCCTTAGATTCTTCTACTAAAGATACTAGACCATAATCTTTTAGTTTGCTTTTATGAGAGACCATGTCTTTTAAAAATTTACCCCAAGCCGGCATATCCCTTATAGCATCTAAGAATGGAATAGTAATAGTAATATCTTTAAGATACTTTAGAAATTTGCCAAATTGCTTATCTAGGTTCCTTCTTATGAACTTTTCAGGAAAGGGCAAGGTCTTAAGATCTACTTTAGGATCATTAACCTTAGGTGGTATGATACTTTCATTTTTATTATTACCTTTAATCCCACTCCCTTGGTTACTTTCTAAGTTTGCTTCGTCATCACCTACTATATCATTTTTATTCTCATTAGCAGTATTTTCAACCATCTTACCACTTCTTAGAGTAATTGCTTGGCAAGGCTCTCTTTGAACAAATTCTGGTTGACTAGGTAACTTACCTACAGGTTTAGGGTTAGAGGATGAAGCTTATTAGGCAATTTGAGTTTCTAAAATTCTGTTGTGAGTAGCAAGTTGATCAATTTTGGAATTAAGTTGTTTAAATTGCTCCTTATTTTATTTATTAATGGATATTTGTGTTCCTATAAACTGCTCTAGAAGGGTCTCTAAATTATATTTAGGTGGTGCACGAGTATAGGGTTGCTTCATAGGAAAACCTGGTGGGTTATTTAGTTTGAGATTTTGGTTAATCAGTGGGTTTAATTGGGAGGATGGGTTAGACCAAGAAAAACCAGGATGGTTCTTCCATTGAGATTTGCATGTGTTTGAGTTCATACCTATTCTTTGGTTATACCCCCCTTAGACATAATTTACCTCCTCATTTGAACTACATTGGGAATAAGGATGAGGACCTCCATATAGTTCACAAACAACATCAGTATTTTCAATAGAATTAATTTGAATTTTACTTACCATTTTGGTAAGTGCATCTAGCTTTGCTGTTAGCAGGTTAATAGTGTCAAGTTCCAAGATCCCTTTTGCTTTTGCCATAGTTGTCTCATCTCTCATATATCCTTGGGATGCAAGTTCTTCAAGTAAAGTGACAGCCTCTCTTGCTGTCTTATCCATCCATTTACCTCCAGATGCAGCATTGACTATGTTGCAATTCTCATTTGTCAATCTGTTATAAAAAAATTTGAGGAATTATCCAATCGGGCAATCCATGATGTGGGCATTGCCTTTGGAGTTCCTTAAATTTTTCCCAAGAAGTATAAATTGTTTCATTTGGATTTTGCTTAAAGGTGGTGATCTCATTACAGAATTTTGCAGTCTTTTGTGGAGGGAAGTACTTTTGAAGGAATGCTTGCTTCAATTGATCCCTAGTGGTGATTGATTCACTTGGTAAACTTGCCAACCATATTTGAGCTTGTTCTTTGACTGAAAATGGGAAGAGCCTCAATCGAATTGCATCATCCGATACTCCATTTATTTTAAATGTTGCACATACATTCAAGAATGTCAAGATGTGTACATATGGATCCTTCCCTTGCAAACCACCAAACTGATTATTTTGCAACATTTGAATGATGCTAGGTTTGATTTCGAAGTTGTTGTTTGCAATTGAAGGAGCCATTATTCCCCCCATACAATCTGTGATGTTAGGCATGGCAAAGTCGCCTAACGTTTGTCTCTTTCCGGCCATTAAATTGTGTTAATCTTCTTCTCTTTGTCTTTGATTCCTATGCAAAGCATAAAAAGTTCGATCAATTTCAGGATCAAATAAAAGATCATTAGAGCTTCTACTTTGTTGCATGTTCAACTAAAATTAAAACAAAAAAATAAAAATTATAAAACAAAAACAAAAACCTAAAACAACTTTTCACTATCCTAAATTAATAAAAATTACAATAAGTTCCCTGGCAACGGCGCCAAAATTTGATGTGGGTCAAATTTAATACCCTAGTCTCTAAGACTAAGTACAGAGTGAGTAGGGTGTCAAACTCTAGGGAATTTGGAGCAATTTTATATTAACCGGGTAATTACTAAGATGGATAGGCAAGGATATTAAATAAGAGATTTAAAACTAACTATATGCTACTATATTAATATTACGATTAAGGATGTTGATTAGATTGAATTACAAATCAGAATTGATTTTAATAAGATGTGTTATATGCATGCAATGATTGAGAGTATGGTCTATAATTCCTAAAAGCAACTCTCGTTGTTAATTAGAAGTGTTTGATCTAGAGTCTATGAGCATTCTCATGTCATCTTAGAGATAGAACAGAACCATAAATATTCATGCTAATACTATAATTCCCCTTAGAGTGGATTTGCTTGTCTCCAAGTGCTTATCCTAATCTCTAAGTAATTTTAATTGTTTCTCCATCAATTTATCCCAACTGTCATTGTGAATAATATGACTATCATATTATACATGGTGATCAAGCACATACAACATTAGTTAAGCACAGAATTAAAACTAAATCATGCAAAGCATATAAGAAATAGAATAATTAAAGCCAATACTTTATTGCAATTCAAAGAAACCAAACTAGTGTATATTCATAGTGTAAATGACAAAGTTTAAACAAGAAGACAAGAGGAGCATTAAGGAACAAAGATAAAAAGGACAAGGGAAAGGAAACTTTGATGATATTTTCTTCAATCCTTGCTCCAAAAATTTACTTTGAAGAAGTGTCCTTGAATGCTTGCTTGAATGCCTTGGTGACTCTTCAATCTTATTCTAACTTTTGAACACTTGAATTACACTTTTAATTACTAACTTAATATATGAATTATACTAATATCACATGTCTAAAATTCTATAAAACATTATTATTTATAGTTTTCTAGGTGTCCCAAATCATGTCCTTTGCAAAAAGGAGCCTTTTGTGAAGTGTTTTGATGAAAAGGCACCATAACTACTCGAGACAGGCTAGGATGAGTCGGCACCATGTGGCTTCTGGCATGACTCGGCACCAAAGGGCGTGAGTTGGCACCACAGTCTTCTTTCACGACTCGGCACCAATGGGGGACGAGTCGGCACAAGCTTGTCTTGGCTAGTCCTTTCAAAACTTCTTCCCTTTCATGCATAAAACTCTTGATCCTTTGAGAGTTACCTAGATTACTTAAAGAACACTTAAATACAAGATTAAAAGCACCATTTTAAAGATAAAATTTATGCATCAAAACACAAAATTAACTATTAATTGATTAGTTTAGGTATACATATTTGCATCATATCAAATTCCCCCATACTTAGACCTTGCTTGCCCTCAAGCAAGAACTAAGAAGGAAGAGACAAAGAGATTACTTAGTTCCTCTAAGATAACTATGAAACAATCTTGATTAAACAATCTTCAAAATTTATTTAAAGAGTAAATGGCTAATATTTTGATGATATAGTTCTTAGTGCCCAACAATGGTAAAGGATGACAAGTCTTATAGCATAAATTTTGAGCTTTGTCTAATTATCTCATCCCTATTAGTAACAAAGTTATTCAATTATTTAGTCAAGGACCTAATCATGCTTTTCTAGTCAAAATGTCCATGCATTTAGTTGAGAATTCAATAAATTCAAGTAGCCTTCTTTGGGACAAGAGAAAGCACAAGCAAGAATGCAATAAGTCTCATGGCATTTTTAGACACATAGTTTGCTTATTCTTTTTTCTTCTTCTTCCTCTTCTTTTTTTTTCGATTAAATAAGGTACATCTTTTGAATCGAACGTGACTAAAGAGCAAACTCATTCGCGCACGACTTACTCAATGTTCATATTTAATAGGTAAGACAAAGGGCTCTTCATATGTATGGTATATATTGGCGTTGCATTGCCCTTTGGTTTCTAATAGCTGCTCCAAAATGCTAGTCTCTCCACTTGATGAGCCACCATACCCAAGGAAATGATATCTCTAATCTTTAGAGTTGAGAATTTAGCACCTTTTTTCATGTGAGAGGAGGGGGAAATTTGCCCCATAAACGGATGCCAAATCCTTCATTATATGTTCTTCTTGTGTCCTTAAAGATGAAGAGCCCTTTGTCTTACCTATAATAAAATGAAAATAATGCAGGAAATAGGAGAGAAATATGTTTTTATCACATGAAGAAGAAGATGATGCTTAGGGAATTGGAAATAAATGGAAGAAAGTTAAAATAGATGAAGGGGATGTTTAAAGGACCCATGTATAGGAATTGGGAGTGTGAAAATTTCTAAAAAAGGGATGGAATTAGGTGGTTGTGTAGGTTAGGGTGTAAGAAAGATGTGAAAGGTCATGTCCTTTGGGAAGAGTTGTGTTTATTTTGCGAAGAGTTATAACTTTTCATTGATTTAGAATTTGAAAAGATGTGTAGAAGAAGTTAAATTTGACCAAAATAAAATTGAAATTAAGAAGTAAAGAATGTAAGAATAGAAAGAGAAAAAAAATAAATGAAAAAAATTTGAAAGAAATTTAGAATTTGGTCTATGTACTGTGACGAGTCGGCACCAGAGGCACTACTCGGCACAGATAGCTTCTGTAACAAGTCGGCACAGTCTAGCACGACTTGGCATAGAAGCAAAATTTACACTTTTTTTTTTTTTGTGAATGACAATTTTGGAAAAAAAAATAAATAAAAACCTAAAACAACTTTTCACTACCCTAAGTTAATAAAAATTCAAATCAAATTCCC